>JAQGAX010001711.1:0-10419 GCA_034698105.1 Plectus exinocaudatus | reverse complement strand
CCACCGTATGAAGGGCCACAGCTTTACTTGACTAGGGACATAAGCAAATGTTTGAAATCACTGACGAATCTGCGCGCGTTCCATGCCTACGGGAACGAAGATGACAATTTAAGCGCGTCATGGTTTGTTGAATCATTCTACAGTAATCCAAATTTGCGCACATTATACATCAATCAGTACGGTGGCGATTTAATTGAACCTCTCTCCTCACCGAAGGTTTTGGAAATAATTGCACGCCTTCGCTCAGTTGAAATTTCGATATGTACAGACAACTTTGATGAATTTTGCAGCACGCAGACAGCAAACATTCGCAAAATTGTACAAGCACTACCCGAGAAGGGTTACGCAAGGGTCGACCATCATTTCAGTATTCTCGCAACCACAACGATCAGCGAAAACGCTGAATCTTTATGGAACGCGCTCTCTTTCTGGGCGACCACTGCCGAAGAAACACGTCGAACCATCAAACTCTTTGCTCAAGCAACTATCACTCTTACAAGTTCGTCTGACAAATACGTCACTTTTACTAGGCAAGTAATCGACGGTTTTGCAAAGAAAGAGCAGTTTGTTGGCGTTACATTCGAACATCGTGCCAACTGCACCGTTTTGCAGTTGAGGAACGCTAGAATTGTGATTTACTACAATTATACTGGATATGTACAGAAATACGTTGCTGCTGAACATATTGGTCGAGAATATTTATAGTGATAAAAGCACTGCAATTATGTATGTTATCATGTTGTACGTTACATCGCCGTCTCTTTGTATATCGCCGATCCTGGCTACATCTTGGTCGCACATTTAACAGCGACATTACCGTAAATATTCTAATAGTACAACCCCCTGTATCCTAGTTTTGAGAAGCGCTAGAAAAATTTCTAATGATTTAGAATAGCAGGCGTGAGATGGCGCATTGAAGGAACGCGTCTATTTTCGAAAAAAATAGCTCTCACTGCTACTTCGTTAAAATATTTTCAGCGCTTTTCGAACGTAAGCTTCAGGAGGTCGTACTATTAGAATAAAAACGTTATATGAACAAAGAAATTATGAATAAGATGACTTTAATGCGAATGTTGACAAGTGTACATGAACAAAATTTGTCATAGTTCTGCTAAAACCAAAAGGAAGTCATCTGGCAACGCCTATACTTTGACAAGTCGTGAAATGCCATTTATGATCTAGGTATACAATTTCAAAAGCAATCATGATAAAATACAAAGCGTGATGATCACTGACCACCCGATGCTACATGGAAAGGAGCTAGACAAAGTGATTACATGCCTCCACTGCAGCCCCTTTATCAGTCAGCTCACCCGCAAGCCTACCGCTCCTACTGACAATCTGCTTTTCTTAGTGACTTACACGTGTCAACACTATAGAAACGCTTGTGCACCTTATAGTACTTCGAAAATTTGCATCCTCAACATCTGCTTTATTGATTTAAGTCAAGTTCTCTCTGATTCTTCAAAATGTCATCATGTTCAGCTGCATCGGCAACAACTCCGAAACCGATAGCAAAGTTTGTTGAACAATCGATGAATTTTCTCAGCTATGAATACCCCAACTGGCAGAAACCCCAAGATAATCAAACAACTATTTGTATTCCTCAGTACTTTGAATCTGTTCGGGGTAATCTTGAAAACGAAAGCATTGCTAAGAATAAACGAGCAAATAAAGGTGATAACGCCGAGCAAAAATGCTTTGATGAATTAAAAAAGCTGGACATCGGAGCAATTTTGGTTTCAAATGTGAATATGACTGAATTTCAAAAGCATCCTGAAGTCGTTTTCAAACATTACAAAAATGCTGTTAAAAATTACAATGAATCACAATCAAAAATTGCAATTGGAGATAGTAAGTTTCCTGATTCAAATATAAGATAATACGCCATTTTTAACGAACTAAATGAAAATTATTATAGAAGCCGCTACTGTACCGTACACTAATTTGGTTTTATGTCGTACACGTAGAATATGTTCTATTCGAAAAAATTTCTATTGAACTGAATAATTTATTCTTTATTAGCAATTAGAAACGAATATGTTCCAAACGTTTTCCTATATAAAAACGACTACTTTCATATGTATTTATAATAAGAGGGCACCTGAAGTTTTATTTTTCTCAAGACGAAATTTCATTCACAATCATTTCATTCCAGTCGGCATCCCCAAAACCCCTCTGTACTAAGTTTCTAAATTCCATGACCAAGGGTTGACCAAGGGCGTCTGATACAGATTGTCTTAAAAATCAGTGCGATGAAAAAGTAATTATGCATTCGATTTGCCGCATTTAAATACCCTTGGGCGTTAAATTTTGTTGCAAAGTGACTAGACATGGGCACGGGGGATGGGGATATCCTCTCTTATCCGCGAAGGAAAAGTGTTCAGGGAGATGAAAAATGAAACGTTCGGCAGTGGGTGGGTAGCTTAATACGGAGAAAAATAGGATTACGTAATTCATGTATAGTCCCAAGCCAATGTTTAAGTGCTAATCATTAAAACGTGCGGCGAATTTATCTAAAAGCCATAATAAGGTGAAAAACGAAAATACCCATTCAATTCTCGATCCAAGAAAACCATTTTTAAAAGTAGGAATTCCTTTAAACTTAGTCCGATTTATTGATGTTTTAGATAAAAAAAACAATTTCGCCTGATTTTGAAAGCGAATTTCTTCTTTTTCATCCTCGAATTGGAATCTCCATTATTGAAGTTAAATCAAACGATACGGATGCTTTAATCCGCGATGCGTTGAAACAGCTCACCGAACTGCCGCTGAAGATAAAATTATTGCTGGAAACTATAAAGGGTGGGGACGCTAATGAAATTCCTATACAAGCAGTAGCCTGCTTTCCCAATAATCAACTAACTGAAAACCAAAGAAAAAGGTTTCTTGCTTTGCATTCGTATGTCATTGAAATGGACACTTTTCAAAAACAAGGAGTTTTTCATGAATTCTGGAAGAACATTATCAGTGGATCAAACAAGAGCGATCTATTCGCGAACGACAGCTTTCAGCATTTCATTGCCGTGCTCAGTTGTTACCGCAAAGCAATTTATTTGAATGGAATACAGAATGCGGTCTTCGTAGCTCAATTGATTAATCGTCAGGATTTAACTCCAAAAGCGAATGAACAAAAAGCGGAAAATGATAAATCGCGACATATATTGCAATTAAGTGCCTCCATCGACGAGAGACAGCATGTTATTTTTCTCACTGATGATCAGCTAAAAGCAAAAGAGCGTACTGAAAAACTGCAAATCATTTCGGGTCCACCTGGAACTGGAAAAACACTTATTCTTCTGTTGCAAGCATTACAAGCAGCGCGAACTCCGTCGGATGGGAAGGTGTTTGTTAAATCTTTTAATTCATCTTTTAAGAACAAGTTGCAGTCTGTGATGCCAAAAGAAGTGATTTGTAACGACGACCAACTTATGCTTACAATGAACAACAATGATGACGTTTTTTACGATGAAATGGGAACAGAGGCGTCAGTTTTACTTAAGAAGCGGATTAATGCCACTGGGCGAACAGTGGCTGTTTTTACAGGCTGCTTTAATCCGAACGATTATGCTCAGTATGAGGAAACTATTGAAGGACTTGCGAATAATTATGGGTACAGGCAAATTAAGCTTACCACTGTCATGCGTGGATCGACTAACATTATCTCATTGGAAGAATGAACTAAAAGGTGTTAATATGCACATCGGACATGAAATTAAGTGCGCCGATGTGAAGCCGCCAGAGATGAAACTAACAGCCCATGAAACTCTGCAGGCAGTATGCGACAAAATTAAGTCAATAACAAAGAGACAGTTTAATATAGGGGACCTGCCTCGACGCATCGCCGTGATTACTGCAAACCCTGTAGACGAGCTTATAGTTAAAGATTTTCTCAAAGAAAATTCTATACCTTTCTCAAATGTCGATGAGTCGGTTGATAATGCTGACTCAGTGGTGGTAGGATCATTCGATAAAGTCATGTCCCATGAATGGGCTTTTGTTATCGTTTGCTCACTACTGTTTTCGGACGTGAAAGATTCGTTCATGTTAATCGCCTGCTCGCGAGCAATGGGAGAACTGACGATAATATTGCGAGATTACATATCGGTACAATTGTATATCGAGAAATACATTGATGCTCACAAGGAATGTTGGTCAAGTGCTGAACAGCTGGAAGGAGGCATTTGCAACGCTATAAAGGAAATGATCGATTCAATCGTTGGGACGAAAACAGATTCAAGTGAGCTCAGTGAGCAGAATCTAGAGTTTAACAGAGAACTCAACGGTTATACCGTTGAATTTCATCAGTGCTTAACGGTTCTTCGTTTAAACACTTTTCCTGTAGTAGACGGTGATAGTAGCCGGACACCTCATTTACGCAAATTTACTGATTATTTGGAAGAGATGACACAGTGTGATGCACTCATGAAACGGTTTGTCAAAAGCTATATGGAAGATGACGACATGAAGAATCTATTTGCTATTGGAAACAAAACGAAAATCATTGTACAAAAATCTTTTAAGTTCCTTAAAAGCGCCCTTAACTTAAACGAAACTTCAGAGATTGCTTTGGTTTATGAACGTTTCATAGCAAAGTTTGCAGAGACAATAAATGAATCTCCAATTATTGCGGACGATGTTTTGGATCAAGATCTTGCTTTCAATACTGCGTTTCTACTTATTTCTACACATATAGATTTTTCCAGTTCAAATAAAACGCAAACCATTAAATCGTTCTTTCAAGATAGATCGACAAGGTAGTGATGACACTACCAGACATGAGCAGTGGGGGGTCGCGCGACTCGCCAGTCGACTCCTATTCCCAGCCTCCGACCAGCATCCACCTCTGGGCATTACATACCAATTTATCCTCCATTTCACTAAATTTCTTCTTATTGTCTCTTTTGATAGTCTATTTTCAATTCTGTTGTCTTTTAGCATTCATTCCATACTTGAACTTTCCTTATAACTGTGCATCGGAAATGCTCGAGTGATTTTCTTAATGTACTGCATTGGGCATGTACTTTGCCATATATTCTGGTCTGTAACATTTTGATGAGAAATAATAGTTGTATACAATGGTCTACGCAGCAGACGTGAGCGCTGGTGGGGGATGTGACGCGTTTGTGACGTCACGTTAAACTAAACGTACGCTGGATAGTTTAACGTGACGTCACAAACGCGTCACATCCCCCCCTAAGCGCCGACCGGTGCCCACCTCTGCTACGCAGCTAAATAACGTACGCTTTCTCTTGATACCACCGGGCGTATTTTCCGATTTCATGTGAAGGCCCAAAAAATCATTTCTCGATAATATGCCCTAGTGTGTTTTTATAAAAACTAGCACGGCAAATGGGTGTAAATGAAGGTGTCTTTTCGAATATCTTCACAACAACTCAGCATTTTGTCGGCTGGTAGGTTGATTGCGCAATAAAACTCAGTTGGTTTGTCTTGGCGTGCGTTCGTGCGCTTCAAGTGCATCAGATTAGTTAGCGTGCATTAGTTAACGAAACAACAAACTGATTATAGATTTAAGGTAGATCAATTATTGCAAATACGAGCAACGCGGTGCGGCCCGCGCTCATCGATGTTTGTAAAATCTTCCAGTTTGCGGAACTTGCATAAAACTGTTTACTGTTCGTATTATGTTTGATTCACGCAGATACAACCTGATACTATTAGCGAAATGCGCGTAACTACTTAAAAGAGAACGGGTCGTCAATGAAATTTAATGAATGAATTTAATGAATTGAATTGATTCTTAGCAGCGTCAATGCACGTTTTTGCTGAAGAGACTGTACGTAAGTCATAGCAAAAATTTTGAACCTACAGGGTGAACCAAAAAAACTACACACTTATTCTTTTTGTTATATCTCAACAATCAACAAACCAAATAATACGAAATTTTAACTGTAGATACTCCAATATATCAGAAATAAAGTTTCAAAATATCAACTCGATTGGTTCTTTTAAAATTTTGCGGTTCGTTCCACTAAAGTGTTGGCCAAAAACCACTTTAACGAAGTTATTTTTGTTATATCTCAGCAAGCAGCCAACCAAATTGAACCAGAATTTAATTTTAGTTATTTTAGACGATCATTAATGCTGCGCTGAAAATTCAGCTCGATCTGTTACATTTGAAAATGCTGCGATCAGTCGCAGTACTGCATCACTCCGCCGTATCGATACGGCGCCAATTAGCGCTCAGATACATTTCTCGTTTGTGTACTGATGGAAATCGGCCACTAACTGGCTTTAATTTCAATGTGGAAAAGCTTTGAAATGGGCCAGAAATCGGTTCACACTACTGACAATTAATTTTAATCTTGTAGGGCGCAGTGATCCTAAATAGCCCTTCAGTATAGGTCAATTTTGAGATCCATCGACTGAAACGGGTGACAACATGCCTAGAACTAACCGATCGGGTTGTTGCTTTGAAATTTTATTTCTGATATGTTTGAGTATCTACAGTTAAAATTTGGTACTATTTGGATCATTGGGTGCTGAGATATAACAAAAAGAATGTGTGTAGTTTTTTTGGTTCACCCTGTATATCGAAATATTGACCTACCATATGTCATCGAATAGAGCCCCCTTTTAATGACAGCCCCCTTCAACTAGACCCCTCTTAAGGTAGTTTGAAGTATTAGAGCCTGCCTTTCAAATAGATCCCCAAATTTTTCTGTTTGTTAATTAAACATACGCATGCAGAATTTTTCAATGATGACTCACGTTTATTTGTACTTTCTGTACTGATATTGCGATCTTATTTTCAGATCTTTATGTTTCATCAGCAATTTTTCAAACGTGTTTCGTTAAACGAGATGTCAGCATCATTTGAAAATGCACACTCATTAAATAGCACCAACTTCGATCACGATATGGACGTCAGTGATGTGCTATTTCTTACTGGCGCCCGTACTAAAGAAGAACTTGACAAAATGTCGATAAGCGACAAGCGAAACGCGCTTATATTAGTTGTTCAGAAGACAACAGGAAAAGAACTCAAAAAACTGCAGAAAAAGAAAAACAGTGAACTCGTCGAATATATCGGTGATTGCAGGAATTCGCAGTTATTAAGTGCAATGCTATCTGGTGTGGTGTCTAAGGTTTTTGCCCGTACATCCGCGGTTGATGAACAATAAAGATGTAATTGACCATATTAAATACAGTATGCAGCGTTTCACTGTAGATTTACTGTACTATCTGTCAATTTGATTTAAGCCGAATTTACATATTGCGGTACGGTGCAGTGCAATCCATTGAAATACATGTAATATTGATTTTTCCGCCTTACAAAACATATAACCGCACCGCACCACAAAGTATAAATTCAGCTTTACTGATTTGCTTTGCTATTTTTACAGTCTTTCCGGCAGTCTTTTGTTTTTGCTGCCTCCAATGTACGAGTTGTTTTACAGGCAACGACGGCCACAGAGTCCATTCGCGCCAAATCCGATCCATTCCCTTTTTCCTCGCGCGCGAGGAAATTTTTTTCCTTTTTCCAATTCAAATGAGACTTTCACAATGCTGCGGCATGGCTGAGTCCAGGCTATTGATGACGTCATGACCTTGACGTGACGTCATTGAATTACTGAAGATATTGACACGACTGTCCCGGTCACCGTCCCACTCTAGCGATCGGTGCCAGACCATAAATACCGCAGATTCATTTAATAAAAAGGCGCACAAAAATAAAACTTTCAGCAAAATGAACAACCAGATTAATCCTCCGAGACATAGCCTACATTGATGGACATTCCCACCATCCCGCTTGCAGCCGTATAAAAGATTTCTCTGCTTGCAAAAATATGGCGCGTCTCCCATGGTTGGGTCATCATGACAGCTAACAATCTGATCAAATTGTGAGTGAGATCAAATGAATCATTGAGCATTTCAGTCCATATTTTTGAAAAACATTCAGCGTTCAATAATGTTGATTTATCTATTAAATGAACAAAGTATTCCTTTGCAAGCTCTTCTTCTTTGCTTAACTTTATCGGAGTTGTCACATCGAAACATGGCATGCATATTAAACCGCGCACTGCAAATGGACAGGTAAACTCTTCAGATATCTTCCTATAGATGCCTTTGACGCCAAAAATTGCACGGTTTAGCTGACTAACAGCCTTTGTATATTCTGTTGTTACTTCTTGCTCGCGGTCGCATCCATTTATTTCGATGGCTATAACTCCAAGACGTTGATGAATAAAAATAAAGTCGCATTCGAAATGTTTTTCCTCCGATATCCACGAGTCGTTCAATTCTTTGTTAAAGCCAGGCAAGGCACATTTGCTCAAGACTTTGATCAAATTCTTTGAGAAAAAGCCATTAATTAGAATTCCACCAAGTTTTAGCTTCAAAAATTCAATACAGAATGTTTCTGCTGCTCCTTCATCTTTCGGCCGCGCCTTTAAAGGCGGTCCGTAAAACTTGCTAGATCTTGCGTTCAAATTATCCGGTATACAAAGTGTTTCACACTGGCCGAAATTTGCATTCAGCACTGTTGTCCATTGCGGGTACATTTGATCGAGCAAAAAAAGTGGTTCAAAGAAATAGTTTAGTGAGATGTGATATTCTTCTGGTAAGCCGTCTTGTTCCGCTTTATCTGCCACGTATGTTGTTGCCATCTCGTTCTACAAAACAGTTCTTATCTGCAAAATTTGGCCTTAAATAATTTTTAATCAGGTGTTAAAATATCCTACATTTAGGTTGAAGAATCTAAAACGGCGTAGGTTGATACAAAGAGAATACCAGTAAAATCTCAAAATTTCACCTGGAATTTATGTTGCTGTCTGAGAAAAATAGTGTAACTTACTTAATAAACGATGCTGACGCTTGTTCGATTTTAAGTGGAGAATAGTTTGTCAAACTGCAGTGATTGTTCGCACCACTTTTGACAACGCCCAAATCCTCTGCTGTCCTCCCGATCGATGATAATCATATCGAAGTTTGCTCAGTGCATTACGTCACTATTAATGAATGCTCTGGATGGCGGTATTATGCTCAGCACTTGCGCGCTACCAAGCTATAAGCCGGTCCGTTGCAGTTCCCTCTAGCGCTAAGCTGCTTGAATTTCAGGCTCACGTGCGCGAAGTTTGAAAGTATGTCAATAGTGCCATGTTGACCTAATCACGCTGAAGCATGCAAGTATAAATCAGTGAGCGTTCGTCTGCACTCATTTGACCGAGGGAAAGTATGGTTCGCCTGCCGATTATCTATATCTTATATTTAACTTTCTATTTCGGTGGTTATTAGTTCCCTAATTATTACTATTAATTTACGAATGCGCAATTGTACATAATTGTAGTTTGCTTTGAAAAATCCCTATTAGCACGATTTGCGTTACTGCTGTTACCGCTTTCGCATTAGATCAATCGCAAAACCAAATCCTGCTGTTACGTACATAAAACCTGAATTCGGAGATTTTGGTTGTCAAAAAATTTATTGAACTTTATTTGTTGATAAATTTATTTTTTATTATAAATTTATTTATTGAACATTGAAAAATTTGTTGAAATTTATCGAGCTTCTTTTTTTCCATAAAGTGAACGATCTGAATGAAAATTTATTGATTCTGACCACAGATATTTGACCTGAATTTGAATCACACGTCTTAATTTCTTAATTTCAGAAAAATGCGCGAGTCTCTTGGATTCTCGGCATCATTTCGAAATTTTACTTTTGCTTCACTGCCGAACGCAACGTTTCCCATACTTTTCGAAGTTATCGGCAGCTCTATTTGTGGTATCCCTACCAATCTCGTGGTCATTTACATTTCCTTCTTTCGCCATGGAGTTTCCGGTAGTTTCAAATACTTCTTGGGCAATCTTGCACTGTGCGCTCTGTGTTTTTGTTTTTCGAAAATCTTATTGTGCTTTCATTTAATCCATTTGATTGGAAATATTCCGATGAATGCCAAACGATGCTCCTTGCAAATCAATATGGGTTACTGTTTCGGATTGAGCATGTTTCTTGCTCTCCCGCTTGTGTCAATTAATCGATATGTTACTATTGTGAAATTAGAAAGTTATTGGTTCACGCCAATGCGGGTTGCTCTCCTTTGTTTAACACCCTATATTACTCTCGTCTGGCCTATATTCGATTATTTTTTTGCTCCGATCGTCGTCTTCTACCCACGTTGCAATGCTTATGTTTTCACACCGTTCTTCGGCGAAACTCTATTCGTGATTGTTGGAGCGTATGTGTATCTAACAATGATTTATTGCAATGTCAAAATATATCGGGTTATATCGCAAAATGTAGCAACTAAGCAAAATATTTTGAGAAGAACTGCAGCCGAATTGAGAGAAGAACGCGCTCTTCTGGGGCCTATTTCATTAAACTGTTGAGAATTGAGAATTGAGAAATTGAGTTTGCTTTAGCACATGAAGAATTGAGACTCAGGTGAAGAAATTC
>JAQGAX010001710.1:0-10420 GCA_034698105.1 Plectus exinocaudatus | reverse complement strand
TAAACGATGAAATTCTGATGGTCAGGAATAACCATGTACTCCCCCCTTACCTTCGTAAAAAATTCTGTACCCCCCCCCCAGAATCCGATGACCAAAGATACAACCCGGGCTGGGGGGGTACGTACCCCCCCGTACCCCCCCACGCCCAGGTCTGGTAGGGAGATGGTGGTGTCTCAAGTTGCTGTGCTCTGAGCCGTCAGGGTTAGGTCATGGCGTGTAACGGGGACGCGGACTTGAAAATGTCGAGACCGGGACAAGATTTTAATCTCGAAATGTGCTAATGATATGAGCCCTTGAATAGCTTGACTTAAAATGATAGCCATCTAATATCTAATCCAATATAATAATCTAATAATTTATTAATCGTTAAGGTAGACAAATTTTGCAATGTTCAAAGCTTGGTCTGGACTTGTTTGAACTATATTTACAGGACTGAGAAAAATGAATTTTCGAGACGGGGACGGAGACGGGAAATTTTTCTTCTTCAAATATCATTTGAGTTAAAGGAATCAAAGATCAAGGAAAGGAATCAAGGTGTCAATACTGTAACATCGCGACTCCTTAACGACCTTCGGCAGCGATAATTCGTCCGCGCGAATTTCAATTTCACTATCAGGTGTCAATGAAATTTCGTCGAGACCAAGTTCATAGCAAATTTGACGATCACCAACAAATAGCGTTCTAATTATGGTGACATTTCGATCGAATTCAGCATTTGTCGAGGATTGGTGAAAAGCAGACAATGAGTACATATCAACTACTTGTCTGCCAAACTCTTGCCGCAACTCATCAATGGAGACGTTCAAATCGCGAAGTTTAGACTCGATATACCTCCTTGTTGGTTGGAGATAGTCAGTACGCCATGGAGGGTCGAACTCTTCGCCATAGCTCGTCATATTTCTGCTGCCTTCGAATGCTTCACAGTAAGACACGAGCGCCATATACGTATGGATGACATGCCGTATCGAATTTGGCCAATTTTGTGCAAGGAAGACTTCTTTCGTAAAAGAAAAGTTGCCAAAGTAAATGGTTGTGTTTCTATGGTGCAACGCACTCGTAGAGCTGTCGAACTCCCTTGACCTCTCAGTCGCATCTAAATCTCCAGGGAGAAGAGGTAGACAGAGAACAGCGTTCGGCAGAAATAAGCTCTGATTGACCATTATTTGTAGCGACGTTTGAGTCTGCTCTCTGCTGTACTCTTGGTATAATTGAATGGAGAATTTCGCCGCTGTCAGTCCAAACGCTATTATGATAACAGCCCAGAGTGCGAATTGTGCAAGCCTTTTCTTCGTAATTGTTTCAGTTTTTATATTAAATTTTGCCAGTACCATCTTAGTAGAGTTTGCGAGGCGTGCAGGCACCTTTGCACTGCTAAGGCGTCCATACATTTGCGACTTTACTGAGCGAATAGCGCTGACAACTCTGGCTTCTGTTCCCTCGGTCAGTTTCGCGTTTCTGCTTGCTACTTTCAATCTAAGTTGATTTTGTACCCTCGGCGACACATTGCTAGGCGGCTGATTACCAGTATCACCAACAGTCTTGTGTACAAATATTTTCGATTTTAATTTTTCTTCAATGTATTGTAAAGTATTGATGACGTTTAATCCCATCCAGAGCCCTAGGGCGCCTCCAAAGGCGCCCAAAAAAGTTTCCATAGTCCACGTGTATGTTTCCTCAAAGACAGAATAATCAAATGCGACCATTACGAGCTCAATGTAGGCAGTTGTTCCATTTTCGCCGGCTGAATATCCATGATCTACGTAGTCAAGTACAAAGCTGTAAGTCTCGCAAGATCCAAGACAACTTTCTTCGCAAGAAGAATCATATTGCAATTCCTGACCATTGAAGCAAAGTAAATACTGCGTCAGGCTGCACTCGTCAGCATTCCAGTTGTGATTGATGTCAAGCTAGAACCATTCTATGAGCTAGAATCACAAGGTATACGCTCTACAGTATACCTACTACTAGAGCCTCTACTGAACCCAGTTTGACCTCCCCGCCAAAGTGAGGCCACTCCCTTTTCGTATTGGAGGATTAAAATCAAGCGCAAGAAGTTCATAGTTTCGAAGGTTCCGCAGTCTCAGTTTCAAAACGCGCATTTCTCTATTGCAAAGAGACCCATGCTTTGCCGACAATTGAATCAGGGATTGAATTTGAACTTGTAAGGGGTAGGCTTGGCAAATGTACAACTGAGTTTATTAAAGACCAACTGCGCTATTAGGCGAACTAACAGTGAGACAGAGAAGGAATAAGCGAGAGAGAGAGAGAAAGTGAAAGAACAGATAAGTATCAAAATGCAAGTGCTTTTAAATGTTGACTGACTACGAAACACTCTAGAAGTCAAATTACATTATATGCGCGGCGCGGAGCGCGACCCTATGACATAAATGAAAATTTAAAAGTTACAAATTCGAACCGAATGAACCTACCGAATCAGTCAAACTTCCGTATGTTGCTGTGCAATTGCACTTCTTGCGTATAATACTCCGTTTACATTGAGCTTTGCAAGCATCCATCGATTCAGTTTGACTACAGTTAATGTTCCCGTTAACTTCAGGCAACGCTTGGTAAACGGCAGCGACGCTGACAAGAACAAATAAATGCTGGTTAAAATGTGGCGAAAAGACCAAGTTGCCATCAGTTTCACCTGAATTTGTTTCAGTTTGAATTAGAATTTGCTCTCAATTTCGCCCGATGTGGATTTCTTAGTATTATTTTATTAATTATCCTTTAATAATAAAAATATTTTCTATACAGAAATACATGCATTAAAATATCAGTTTTTACGAAATACAGAATTCTGTGTGAGATAAATACCGTATTCTTGCCGTTGCCTTTGGCATGGCTTGCCGAATTATTTTTCAATAACTCAAATAATCCGGTAAAAGTTTAAACTTGGTTCTAGCTATACCCGGAAAATCGAAAAACGAATTTTAGTTTATCAAATGTTTTCTTGTTCGAGGGGTGAACGATTTAGATCTGAGGGGTTATACTACTTATACTGCTATAAAAAGAAAATAGCGAGTAGAAGAGATAGTGTATAACTATTTAAATAAAGAAATAGTTCTGTTGCAGATCATATTTCTGGTACCAACCTGATGCAACTGCAGATCGACCACTGAAATCGACGAAAATTTCTTTTCCATTCAATATGGAATGTGCATCGGAGAGATTCACTATTGGTGGCGTAGCGATGATGCTGATTACATCTCTTCTTCCCTTCTTGAATGAATGTTGATCAAAGCGCATTAGGTAACAAATTTGATCTTCGCCGACGTACGTAACTCTACTGAAATCAACATCAGAGAAAATCTGCATTGCGTTTGACTGATATACTTGTAACTGATATACAATTGCTATTTCTTGTCCAAATTTTTCTCTTAATTCACTCGTTGCAGTATTTATTATTTGAAGTTCTTGCGCCAACATATTTACAGCTTCCGATAGATCAGCGCTCTCTTCGCTGATAATGCAGGATTTATCGTCTTTCGTCTCGAATAATTCGAAATGCGAAATGCAAGCCAAGTAATTGTGAACCACATAGAGAAACCAATTGGGCCAACGCTTATTTTCCTTTAGCAGATTACCGTTCACGAGCTTTTCGCTTTCCAGTCTTAATCGGATGTGATCTCGATAAAAAGTGTCACGCAAATTTGATGTATACTGATAATGAAACAATTCACTCGACAAAAGCGGCAAGCACAATGTGGTCGGTTGAAGCGTCATCGTCTGGTTAAACATGGCTTGCATATTTGAAGACGTTTTTCCTTTCACAAATTCGAGAAGCAGACCACCGCCAGTTTTCACTGTTAAGACGCCGAAGCTTACCAGTACGATTGTCCAGAATGCTTTTTCAATGAACCATTTAATCGAGAAGCAGCTTTTCCATTTGGATTCCCCAATGCGGCAGTCTTTAGTGATGCTGTCTTTGTTTATCATAGTCATTTACCTGAATTATCAACGTCGTTACCTGAATCACAATCCTAGTCGGCGCTGACCTCACAGCTGAAAACCTGGTCAAATTGGGCCGTTCGCAAATTACGTCACGCTCTTGGAGGGGAGGTCGAAGGGTCCGTGACGCAGGCACAGACCTGGGCACCCAAATTTTCAGAGGGTGCACAGTACAGGAAATTTTGATACTCAGTCGTCGATTTTGATTTTCTGGGGGTACAACGCTATAAGACCTAGATACAAACCCGGGGGGGGGGGTACGTACCCCCGTACCCCCCCCCCCCCACGCCTAGGTCTGCGCAGGCATGACGTCATAGCTTATAGCTATTCATGATCAGAGGTGGCCAATGTCGGGCGGTCTGAGGGTATTTGGACCAAAAATTTTCTGTTTGGGGTACATACTCCCTAATACCCCCACTGGTCACGTCTGCGCATGATCATAGGAGAATTACGGGAAACATGAGGGAAAATTGGGGCCAAATGGGCAGCCGCTGAGATCCGCGATCTAAGTCTCATATCTTAGCCACATTTGACTACATATCTGAGGCGCGAGACGCAGCCAACTGAACGCAGATTGCAGCGGCTGCCCTTTAGTAAATAAGCCTCCGCCAACTAAATTTTCTTGCTGATTGGCACTTCCGTCACTGCCGCAGCGCTATTAACGAAGCATTCTTTTCATTTTCTGTCCATCTTAGCTCTGTTTTTCTGTTGATCGTTTCATCTCGCGTTCTCATCCGTACAACAAATCGTGAGCCGAGACGGTCTGTTGCGTTGTCATAGAAACGTTTTCACGCATCATCCATCGTATCATCTAAGGGGCTGTACATTTTTCGCGCTTTTTTGACACCCCCCCCCGCTGCGTAACGCTGGCGTAACAGGCGGTCCGCGACCCCCTCCTAAAGCGTTACGTAATTTGTGTACGGCCCTAAAGGTGGCATAAGACTAGTTGGGCGCGGAGAGGAGCTTTCGGCGATTGTCACTGCCAGGAGCTTTCACTCAAGAGCGGACACTGAAATGTTCAGATGGCTGCGTCTTGTGACTTAGTTGTGAGCAGCGATCTCGGCGATGTCAAGTATCTCGGCGATCAAAAGTCATAGCAGTCAATCTACCCCGTCACAACACCGAACGTCCTGAAGCGGCAAAAATGAGAATGAATATTCATTTATTTTCTATCTTCGACGGCAATAATGTTTTCGCTACAACGACTTTATTCGTTTTAAAAGGCGCGAGCTGCCGACGCATATAATATCTTTCCTGTAGCTTTGATTTTAGCTTAGGAAGATTTAATTGCTAATTGCTCGAATATTTTGTATGAATTTTCATCTTATTTATTGGGTCTTGAACAATAAATTTTAATACACGAATGATATTCGCCCTTTTAGCGGGACTAACATCGCAAACTATTTATTAAGTTAAGCGCCAGACAAGGCCACCGTCAACGGCTAGGGGTGAGTACTATACCCTAAGCTGGCTAAAAATTTCTGAGCTAAAAAGTTAACACAAGAGAGAATCGACTAAAAATTCTGGGGCTGTGCACCTGCAAAAATTTCGAGTACCTCCCCTCAGACAGAAACCTGTGTCCACCTCTGATTCCCACCCAGCTTGACATTGACTGAAAAGCCCAAACCGGTGCTCAGGTCTGACGAGAGGGAATCAAAAAAGGCTAAAAACAGCGTGACGTAATTTATGAACGTTTCCCATGATGATTCACTTTCCTACCAAAAAGGAAGGATCGTCTCAACCGCCGCTGACGTTAATCTGTGATTTATGAACGTTTTTAGCATTCTAGTGCCATCGCTCGCTTTATAATCATGCAAATAGGTGTCGACAATCAGTCGCAGATCTCATGCATTCAAAATTTGATTGCGGATAAAGGTAGTAACATTAAAAACGTAGATGAACGAACCTTAAATTGGATATCTGCGTCGAGATAGCGCGACATGGCGTTCAGTAGTTAGTAACTTCACATTGTTCGAAGAAATATATGTCTTTGCATGTTTGCGCTGTTACATTAAGATCAGCAGCGCAATAAACTATTTTTTCTAACTTTCTCCATACAAACTTTCCTTGTCGACAATTTTTTTAGGGTCGTACACCTACATGTCCAGTGGTGGACAATATAGGGTGTCTGTTTATAAGAGCGCACAGATTCTTTTCCGAAAGCAAGAGGCCCGAATATTCGAGAAAAAGCTAATTTGCAACATTAAATCGAGAGCCACGTAAAAGGATTCCGTTAAGGCCGCTGCATACTTTTGTGAGCGCGAGTCAGCAAATATTTTGACTTTTTTGATCGGCAGTCAGATTTTTTTCTTGAGCGCGATCAGAAAAAGTCTGAGAGGAAGAAGTCAGAAATGAAATCTGACCGCGCTCGGTGAGTCTCAACCCGAGCATAGCTTTGTGAGTGCTACCGTACTCATTCAGCTCACTGCCAGCTCGTCCGCGCGCCTCTGCTACAACAGTCAGACTTTTTCCTTTCAATATTTTTTTGAAAGGAAACATAGACGCGCTCAGACGAAATCAGACTTTTTGTAGTCAGAAAGGTATGCCAGGGTGCGCGCGCTCAGACCGACCACCCACTATTGTTTTGAGGAAAGGTAAGCCAGCGTCAGCGCTCACATTTTCTGATTATCACAAACTCAGACCAAGTCAGAGAGGTATGGGGCTGTACACAAATTACGTAACGCAATTTTTCGCACTTTTTTAGAGCCAGTTTTGCTGCTAAAGTACGCAAAAATTTCGTTAGATTCAAGTTTTTGGGATGAATGCTGCCGTAAGTTCCTATACTAGGAAAGTGGAATTTTGCTGCGTTAGCGTTCAATTTGCGAATTTTGCGTCAACTCATCAAAATTCTATAGCTAATTTGCTTCAAATGTAAATAATGTGCTATAATAGATGAGTTTCATCTCAGGTGATCTGTTTTTCTTCAGTTGACTGGATATTGATTGAGTCAGTCACTATCTAATAGCCTCGATTTACGCGAATCATCGCGGTTACTTGTCGCATGAGCTGAAGTATGATTAAAATTCTATATTATTTACTCGCAATCCTGCTTTTAACAATTTTCTAAAAGAAAAACGCTTATTTTGAAGCCAATTCTGCGAAAGGGGCTGTACACAAATTACGTAACGCGATGTTTCGCACTTTTTTGACACCCCCCTCACGTAGCGCTTCCGTAACGGAGCCCCCTACCCCCCCCTCCCCCCCTCCCCCTTGTTACGTAACACATGGCAAACAGCCAAAGCGAGCGAGCAGTTGCTTAACGCATGTCAATCCTCAATCGAGTGAGCGAGTGTATTGATAAGTGATCAACCGCTCCATAGGTCAAAATCAATCAATGAATCAATGAGCTATCTCGCCGAGGTAATTCTATAGTATCCAAGCGTTACGTAACGCAGAGCTCGACACCCCCCCCCCCTTCCAAAGCGTTACGTAAATTGTGTACGGCCCCAAAGATTTTCTTTGACACAGGTTCTTGGAATCTTAGCTTAAAATCAGGCAAAGTACCCCTTGTGTTTGAATGTTTCAAACTCGGAAGAATCCAGTTATTAAGATTTCAAATCAAGACGCACAGGCGAGGCAATCATTCAAAAGTTATACTGCTTTTCAATTTTTCGGTTGTTTGATGAAGAGAATATCAACATAAGGAGTTGACAACTTTTCTATTTCAGCAAATGGAACACGAACATAGACAGCGATACTTTGAAATTCCAATAAATATGAAAACAATTAGCAGCCATCTTGATAAATTACTAAAAGAATATGATATTCGTCCATTCGACTTGAGCAACATGAAATGGGCTGCTGTTTCTAAAGGAGTCATGAAAATTGTACTGTGGATCGTTATTTACCTTGTTGGAAGTTTTCTTACTATTTCTTCATCCTTTAAAATCACACAGCAATATCTAAGCAACCCTATCATATTGAATATCACCAACAAGATGAACAACGCAATGGTGAAGACACCCAATTATTCCATATGTGTTCAAGTGAGTCCCGGTACGCTTTTTGGCGTGGATGTGATCTCTGATATAGAGGCGGAAAATTCCTATTCAACCGCTTTGAGCGTTTTTTTAGACGAAAACACAAAAGACGGAATTCTCAGTGTTGATCCAAATTCGACATTTTCGAATGAAACATATATGATTATATGGAAGTACCTGGCTATGATATGAAGGTGAATCATTACTTGAAAATCATCGGAATCCCTTTCAAAGCTTACACAATGAAAAAGGCAACATCTGGGCGGCAGTGATCAACGTTTTGGTGCCGAAAATTGTTGAATTTAACATTACAATTGATCAGCTTCTGGCGGTTTATGACGGAAAATTTAAACAGTTTAATTACTTTACTTACTTTTACGATAGCTTTTGGCTTTGCTTTGTCAGTGGTACAAATTGCGCGTCGTCAAAGGACATCAATTACATTAGCAGCAACCAAATCTGTTTCAAAATGCAAGAAGAAACAAAGGATTTTGAAGCACCAAAATCAATGTATGGATCTACAGATTTTCGTATTTATGTCGCAGATGACGCCGAACGTAATTTACTGAACCATAACGGAACCGCCACAATCGATTTTAGTGGGAGAATCACGCCGTCTGATCTCATAATTCAAGAAGATGGTAACAATTTTGTGTTGCAATTTGGTCAAATCACCCACATATATATAAGCATATCGGGCGTATATCAAACGATGCCACTAGTGGACGAAGAGCGTCGCTGTTCGAAAGAACAAACATTAGACACCTGCGTAACCAAATGCCGGGTAAATTATATCAAAGAAATATGCGGTTGTTCCCCCGTTACTCTGTCAATGGAACCAAGAGAGGGAAACGATGCAAAATGCACATTTGACATGTACGCAATTTGTCTCAATTATTCTGGTAATGAGGACAATGAATGTAAATCTAAATGTATTCCGAATTGTGAGCGCTGGCTTTATGATTTTCGGGCAGAATATGAAAAAATTAACGCAGATGACACAGCACAAGTAGCTTTGCACTTCGTGACGTTCAATTTTGTCATTTTTGAAGAAATTCCAGCTTGGTCATTTCAACAGTTTATTGGAGCATTAGGCGGTACACTGGGAATCTTTTTGGGGCTCGACTTCGTCGTTCTCATACAATTCATTTTCAAACCAACAATGCTATTGATTCGAAAACTTGTCTCAAGAAAAGTTAATGTTCTTCAAGATGAAAATAGAACTCTCCAAGAAAACGAATTAAAGATCAGTCGATTTCAAAATTTCAAAGAAATAATCAAAAAGCATGGCAATCAAGGAGAAAATGTTTCTTTGATCGCACTTTGGATATTTGAGAAACTTTTTTGGGCAATAGTTTACACAGCCGGTGGAGTGGGTACAGCCTACTACAGCTTCGAACTCTGCAAGGAATATTTATCAGGCGCTACGTATTCCCACGTGTCACTAGCATTTAACAAATCAATCACACTACCTCCGGCAAAAATCTGTATTCCATTTGAAGCCATCTTTGCTGATACCTTTGTTAGTCGTGTGTGGAATTTTTATTTGTTAGCCAACCCCGATCTTGATTTTGATTCAATGGTGAATTCCAATTCATTAACCGAGTATTTTAACCGAGAAAATACCAGCAAAGCTTCACTTCTTAGTAATGAAAGTGCATGGCCAATGACACTTCGCTTCGTCGTATTCCAATATTTTGTCATCATTCACATGGCTGAAACAAACATTCAAGATAATTACACAACCCAACTCACATATGAGACTATCTGGCGTACGTTTGCCCAACAGACAAATGGGCGCGGTCGCACGGGTCGGCGGCTGGGGAAGGGAAGGTCGAAAATTTGTCGGGTTGGGGTGGGCGTAGAGGTGTAACGATTCCGATTCCAGAATCGTTAAATCCGGGTAATTGGGCCCCACCCGATTCCAATTCTGATTCCGGAATCATTATTTTTTTCTGATGTCCGCAAACCTGGGGATATACAGTACACGTATCCCATCTAACGTCCGTGCTCATGTCTGTAGCAACATTTTCTCTTACAATTTCATGTTGCGAAGCACAATCTAAGCAGTTAATTTCATCTTTTGGTGTTTTTATTCGGGAACAATATGCACTTGAAAAATATGAATTAATCGGTAGCAGGTGCAGGAATTTTTCGAGGGAGGATCCGCCGTCCCTTTTCGACGAAATTTGTTGCAGTTGCAAGCTCATTTTTGCGGCTTCTCGTCTCGATAAAAGCAGGGCCGTTTCATGAGTGGTGGGACTCCGAGCCCAAGCCAAGGCACAAAGTACTGGAATCAGGAGCCAAGGAACTCCATTGAACGAGCGCTAGGGTTCGAGATCATGGCCTCGTTGGCCTCCACTGTAACACGGCACTGCGTAAAAGGGAAACCGACTATCATACCTGTAACAGAGGTCCGAGGTTCGGGGGGTTCTGACCGGTCCGGGAGGGGGGGGGGGGGGGGTAGGCGCTAGGGTACTTTGTGTCGG
>JAQGAX010001709.1:0-10420 GCA_034698105.1 Plectus exinocaudatus | reverse complement strand
GGTACCCCCCCCCCCCCCCCGAGGGAAGGTCCAGACCCCCCCCCCTGGCCTCAGACACCCGTTACAGGTATGTTCAATAGGTGTGTAAAAACTAGAAACAAGATCGCAGGTGCGATTGATTTATGGTGAGGCTCAGAGAAGACTGCGTAGTTAATTTGCTGAGTCAATACTAAATTGATTGGCGTGTATAACGAAGAATGCAAGATCCTTAGAAGATTTAGGCTTTGTCCCATGTTCCTTTCGTCCAAATGCGCACTGTAATGCAGCTAGTTGATCGAGCAAAAAGGAAACAAGCAGGTTACGCTAGTGAGATTCGAACCGGTGACCTTTGGCACTAGCAGCCACTGTTTTAACCACTGAATCACCACGCTTAACTCAGGTACGAGGATGCTCTTAACGCACGCGAGCAGGACAAGGCGAAGATCGATGAGCTGCTGGTCACGCTGTCCGAGATCGAAGCAGAGGTCCTTCTGCTGCGTCGTCGCATCGAAAACCTGGAGGAGGAAGTCGCTCGGCTCAAGAAGGAGAACCATCGTCTTGTCAGCGAGCTGCAACGCGCGCGCACTGTTCGTTTTTCTTTGACAATTATAATTCGGCTTACAGTAGGCTTTTATATGCTCTATTGTACTCTACAATGCCAACCGTAACCCCAGACATTAGGTGTTATAGCAAATTTATATAAGTCTTATTCAGATTTCAATTTCTCCTAACTTTCTGTCCATATGGCGTTCAATCTATTAATCTAAAATTTAGAAAAAGCAATACAGTATACTCTGAACGATATCATCATTAAATATTCGTTGCAGGACCTTGACCAAGAAACGCTCAACCGTATCGACTACCAGAACCAAGTGCAAACTCTGCTCGAAGAAATCGACTTCTTGCGCCGAGTACACGACCAGGTAAACTACAACGCTGACGTCAGCCCCTGTCCTCGACGTATTATTGTTTACGTCTGCCGGTCGCACTCCGGCTGGGTGGGGACTGGGATTACTATTCAATCATGCGAGTGGGCAGAGAATTGTTCGATGCAAAAACACTTCCCCATTCGTCGGCGATTTGTCAGTGCCACATGATTGGGCCTGGGTGTGGCCGGCGAATTAGATCATCGTGTTGCTGGGGGGGGGGGCGGTGGCCAGCCGATGAACTGAGGGACCGACACTCCTGAAATTAGCTGTTTAATATTATGCATCTATATCGCATCAGGTCTGTTTCACAGTTCGCCCATATAAAGAATTAAACACAATTAAACCTTGTTTATGTTGCAGGAGATCAAGGAGCTGCAGGCGATGGCCGCGCGCGACACGACGCCCGAAAACCGCGAGTTCTTCAAGAACGAGCTGGCGCAAGCGATCCGCGACATCCGCGCCGAGTACGATCGCATCACCGACGGCAACCGCTCCGACATGGAGTCGTGGTACAAGCTGAAGGTCCAGGAAGTGCAGACCCAGTCGGCGCGTCAGAACATGGAGCAGGGCTACCAGAAGGACGAAGTCAAGCGCCTGCGCACCCAACTCGGAGACCTGCGCGGCAAACTCGCCGACCTCGAGTCTCGCGTAAGACTTTCATTTCTTTGCTTTTATCTTTCTTTGTGAATTATGCGTTTGTTAAAGACGCAATTCTTGCTCAAGGGAATGTCACAATACTGGTATAATCACAACCGATGTAATTACAATATTTGTGATTAAAACAGTTTTGTGAAATAGAACGATTGTAATTGTAATTGAATTGCGTACAATAATCAAGAATTCATTTTACAATTGTAATTACAATTAGAGCAGTTTATGAAGTATCCCTCAGGCTTGTAGGTCACGAAGACGAACTCATGCAATATAATGTCAAAATTGAATCAATTGCAGAACTCGCTTCTGGAGAAGCAGGTGCAGGAGTTGAACTACCAGCTGGAGGACGACCAGCGCTCGTACGAGGCGGCCCTCAACGACCGCGACGCTCAGATCCGCAAGATGCGCGAGGAGTGCCAGGCGCTCATGGTCGAGCTGCAGATGCTCTTGGACACCAAGCAGACACTCGACGCCGAGATCGCCATCTACCGCAAGATGCTCGAGGGCGAGGAGAACCGCGCCGGTCTGCGCCAGCTCGTCGAGCAGGTCGTCAAGACCCACTCCCTGCAGCAGCAGGAAGACACCGGTACGTTTTCACATCTCATTTTCATTGCTGCAATGCGATCATTGTTGGACAAATCTATCTAATCTATTTTTTATTTTGGCTCTAAAAGGCCGGAACACAATACACGCCTGTCGTCTGTCGCTTCTCGCCTATGCGCGCTCGGATTGGGGGTCGCCTAGGCAACGACCAATCGGCGCGCGCGCACGTGACAGGCGATAGGCGACAGGCGTCTATTGTGTTCCGGCCTTAATTGAATTTAATTCTGTTTTAATTTTTGTTTTCTGTTGCTACCTTATCTTATTAATCTATTTTCTATTGTTTGGAAAAATCTATATCAAGTAATCGTTTACCATATTAACACTTTAGTTAGTAAAAGTACACACTATTATTTAATTGCAAGGTCAGCGTTGTTTGGTCACCCAATTATCGTCTAATTTCATCAAATGAAGACAGTTGTTGATGAAGTTTGCAATGACATTAGAAAGGAATGATTGTCATTGACGTTCACTTTGCTTTTAGAATCGATGCGCGTCGTCAAGGGCGAGACAGCGACGCGAACTTCGTTCCAACGTTCGGCCAAGGGCAACGTGTCGATCGCCGAAACGCAACCCGAAGGCAAGTTCGTCGTGCTCGAGAACACGCACCGCTCGAAGGAGGAGCCGATCAGCGAGTGGAAGCTGAAGCGAAAGATCGACGGCAAGCGCGAGGTCGTCTACACACTGCCCAAGGACTTTGTGCTCAAGCCCGGCAAGAGTGTCAAGGTACGGTACCACATTGGGCCGTTCATAAATTACGTCACGCTTTTGGAGGGAGGGGGTGTCTGAGAAGGTCTGTGATGGACGCGTGACGCTATGACGTCACATCTATGCTTAACCATTGGAAGGGGGTGGGTCGCCGGGGTGGGCTGCAGTGTGACGGAAGCGTGACGCGAGGGGGGGGGGTGTCGGAAAAAGGCCGAAAACAGCGTGACGTAATTTATGAACGGCCCCATTTGATATTCTATCGTTGCAAGGAGGAAAACAAGAAAAACGGGTCTCAGATTATCTGCAGGGAACCTGTGTCTCTTTGACTTGGTGTTTTTGGTCCGAATTGACGAGCAATAATCTTTTATGGGAGCGCAACGCAAGTAACAGACCCATTTTTGTGTCAGAAAAAAAAGTCTGCAACTGCGTGTCATGAGCTCTTATTAAAAGATTAACCGTTATCTTTGGCTGTATCGTATATGGGCGGCAGTACCTTTGTTCGAGGTTCGGGCCCGCGCTCGCCTAATCCATAATTGCCTTATGGCCGCGTTTGACTTACAAAACAAGATTTAAACCGACAATAATTCCAGATCTGGGGCCGCAACCAAGGCGGCGTGCACAACCCGCCGGAGCAGCTCATCTTCGATGGCGAAGACAGCTTCGGCGTCGGCGGAAACGTCCAGACCATTCTGTACAACAAGGAAGGCGAGGTACGATCAATTCCTTTCTTTGTTGCACGCACAAATATATATCGCGACCATTTCAGGAGCGCGCCACCCACATCCAGCGCTCAAGCAGCCAGGCGACAACTGCTTAAGCGTTCCATATGAATATTCGAATGCGCACCAGACGTTCCTTAGCTGCTCTTCATTTATTCCTACAACAAAAACCACCATTATTATCATATTGTTATGCGTTAGGATGCAAATGTGGGGTTCTCCTTGCAACTGTGGATCTTTCGCTGTGTAGTTCTTCTATTCCTTGCACCCCGCACCCTGTGCCGTCCCGATACATTGCATAGCTGATGTATGCTAGGGTATGAGACTCGGTTAGTACTTCAGTATCACTACAGTAATCTTAGGCGGCTATACTTCGAATTCGATTATGCCTTCCTTCGTTGATACCGCACCCACTCGCACTGGGCGTCGCGGTCGGTTGCCTAGCTTATGTTCTTGTCTCTCGTTTTCTTCTTTATCTAGGCGAGTTCCATTATTCAATGCGGTTCGTTCATTCCAGTAACGCGCTAATAGATGGCGAGATGAGAAGAAAGTACATATCTGTTTGGGTTCATACTGTGCTGGCCTTTGATTGGATGCAGACGGCAACGGATTGATTGCAGTAGTCGAATCAAGGCGACGGAGTGCCAATACTTCAGTCAGATCGATACCGTATACAGCTTCATCATTTATCTTCGGCATTGATTCAGGCATCGACTGTCGTGTCTTTGAACTCTGCTCGTTGTTCGGTTCGTGATGGTGGTCGGGTGGCGTGGTTTTTGATTTATTTTGCACCGTAGCGACGATTTCCAGTCTCTCACATCGAATGCGTACCATGAATCGCTGTAAAACTGCGCTCTCTACCTACTTAGGCTCTCCAGTCCCTGCGATATTTTTCGACTACCGTACGCATCGATGAGGTTACTATTTGCGCAAAAATGCGAGCACTTTTACTGGACGCGCACATATCCGCTTGTGAACGATGATGATGATAACACCGTTTTTATTGGTAACAATTGCAGCCTGGTGAAGAGTCTGTGCCGGGGGTGGTGTTTTTATTGTCGCACTGTTGTTTCGCTTTGACGGACGAGTGACGATTGATGTCGATGCGGCTTTTGAACTGCTCTGCGTCTTGTTGCGACGTCCATTTGGCGAGTAGGAACACCGTCCTCGTTTTCTACTGCCGATCGAATAACTAGCCAATAAATACGACTTGTCGTTTTGAATCACAGACCTCGACTCTTTCCACGATACAGTACAAGCAATTTTCAAGGGCTGGAAATCGGATAAAGGCATGGATGTTCAGAGGGATGCGATAATAGAGGGGATACTTTTGCACATCCTTCCTCGAATGATGGAAAGGATTGGTTATATGATAACCACTGGAAATTGAAGGAAGAGAGCAAAATAGAGCGACGGCCCCGCCATATGGTCACCTGCTTTCTACTCATTACCGTATACGGGTTGAGTTTTTCGAATTTGGCTTTGACCGGAAGCTTTGGTGAGCGAAATCGAAGCAACCAATGAAACAGCGACTAATATTAATAGAGAATAACAAACAAAGTGAATCGATTTCACTGGCATGAACTTGCTACAATTTTATGAGAATCATTTTGTACGGGCTCCATATATTACCCTTGGAAAAGAGCAGTTTAGAAGCACAGATACATCATCGTAATAAATGCATAAGCGCAAAGGCATGGTTATATTAGTCAACCGACTGTAAAGAAAGCAAAAGACAGCACATTGGCGTACACGTAGAAGGATACGGTACATAATATTGCAGACATAGGCGTTTGAAAAACAAACCTTGTGGGGTGCACGAATTTGCGCGATTTAAACAGAGAACACGAAGCCAAAGCATAAATCACAGAATTAAATAGTAACTTACGTAATTGTGTCACAATGGACAAACAGCGAGGTGTGAACGGTCCCATCTTAAGCAGTTTGCAGCAGGTAAGCCCAATTTGCAGTTACTAGCGGCAAAACTACTTAGCATTAGGACCGATCTGTATTTGAAATTCGTAGAGATTCGAGATCTTGGTTCTTCGGCTCGGATTGAGGGCGAATATCACAGTATGCAGTGAGTCTCCAGTAGGGGAATCGAAATATTTGACTGCTCACATGGGGTTACTTAGACTTGGACCGGTCCGACTCCAATGCGAAATGATTCAGGGACAAACTCATCGAATCCATTCCAATCAGTGGAAGGTTATGGCACCAGATGCTGAGCAAACTGATATGAAGTGGAGTCGAGGGTTGCGTCTCACTCTAAGAGAATGGTCTGCCTTGTCGGAAGAGCCTATGGTTAAATTCGAAGCGCTCAGACTCCAGGGCATTACGAGCAAGAGCTCACGGGCTTTCGAACTCATTGGCATATCATGTTGAGCTTGATGCTCCAATGTAATATGCCAATGAGTTCGAAACTTGAGGGCTCCTCTGATGCTCCGAAAATCGGAGGCGCCGGTCGTGGTCTGGAGGAGGGTGTGTGCCTCAAAACCGCTACCGGCGACCCTAAATTCTGGATCCCATAGTTGCAAACCAGTCTAGGAAGGCGGGTGCGTACCATATGCCCCATACCCCCTTGACGAGGCACAACCAAGCCGAGTCTGAGGTACACCGAGCTTTGGGGCTTCACTAGTACTGTAGAGTGCCACAAGCTCGGTGCGCCGGGGCCCCCAGTACCACGCTGGGTCGGAGATCCGAGGCAAATGCTTCATATGCCTCAACAATGATCCGGCCCTGAACCAGCGGGTCGGATTGTATCTATCTGCTTAAACTTAGAGCTAAATCCGTTCCCTAACCGTCCACGATTCGGAAACCAAGCAGACTGCCGACAAAACACCGCAATAGCCCGCCGGCTTACAGCGCATTCGCATACGGCGGAATGAAGAGAGCCGTCAACAAGCGCGTCGGATAGGCCGATCGGGGCGATTGGCCGAATGGCTCGATGTCGATGGCGGCAAGCGGCAATTGTATCGGCACCTGCTGAGATGTTTGACCAAGCCGTCGACGGCACTCGACTACCGAGCGTCTGGTTAAACATACTGGTCGGCGACGCCACCGATTCCGCCATCGACCGCGCCAGGTAGACGCGAAGCGTCTGCAAACAGCGGGCGCGCGCTTCAATCCGCGACTGATTCCTGATCGCCATGGCGTCCTGTGGCGTCAGCTTGCCGCGGCCATTTATTCGCTTATGCATGCAAATCATCCGGCATTACATATTTTATTGTCACACTGCTATGCGCGGACACTCGACTATTTCGCATATCGCACGATCATTGTTGGTTGAGGAAGAGACATTTTTTGCACACGATTCAATGCAGGACAGACAGAGGATGGCGGCAGGTACGTCACGGACGGAGGTGTTACAGACAGGGTTCGTCACGAGATTTTAAGAGGCATGGCCAGCTGTCGAAGTTCGTGAACTTTTAGCCAGCATCTCAGACAGGAATCGCCACCGGCAAGCCGGATGACCTCGAGGTAAAATGCCTGCTGATAATCATTTTGGTAAACACAGGATATTATTGGAGAATGAACCGGTTGGATGTAATCACCCCTTGTGATCTCCTACGATATCCGCTGTTCGGATCGCAGTGGCAATAAGCATTGAGCATCATTAGTCATAAACGAAACAGTCGCAAATTGTCTTATTCACACTCAACGCAACAGCGCGCGAGAATATTCGATTAAATTTGTTGAGGCTTGCGCTTTGTTGCTGTTCGTTATTGTGCGATGGGGTCGTACGTATTTATAAGCTCCGAGGCCAGAGTGCGGTGTCATTTCTGCTCTCTCTTTTTTCAATCGGCTGTTCTCTGAGCCTCGTCGTTTATCATCATTCTGAGAAACCGAGTGACATTCTGCTCCAACCCCCTCCCCGAGTTCCGGTTGCACACTGATCGCACATCCCAATAAAGTTGCTGTATACATCACCAAGAGATCCGCATGAACAGAACCGATCATTTATGCTCGATCAGAAGCAAACAGCTCAACAGCAATGCAATTTCAGCGAAGTCCAATTCCTCATCCAATTATTAGTCACTGAACTCGAGGTTTCATTGTTCACAGAGGAAGCGAGATAATTTTGGCATTTGCCGATAAGCCGAATTTACATACTATGGTGTTGTCGTCCAATAAAACAACGCACAAAAACAGCATCATACAGTGTGAATTCGGCTCGTAATGTAAGATTTTGTTGGAGTTAACATTTTGTATTCATAAAACAACGCAAAGTGCACTTAAACGCTTGAACACTTAAATGCAGCAAAGATTGATGCGTTATTGAAGAAACTTCTTTAAATTTACAAAAATACGCACTAAATTACAGGGCCATAAGGAAATATTATTGTTTTCATCTGTTTTAGCATTGTTTTTGTTGAAATTTTGAGAAAGGTGATTATTGCATAACTTCACTATTGCGAAAGAGCAGAACTACATTCATACATACGAATTTCTAAAAGGTCGCATGGGCGCACTTTTCGAAAGCCTCGTACCAGCACCCGCAATGAACATTGCCGAACTATTAGAACATGAACTTGATTGTCACGAACAGGCCCAAAATTCCAAGAAGACACGGCGTTGGTTTGACGGCCAGCGATGGTGCAGTTGTCGTGGTCGGAGTTATTGTGGTCCCTGCAGACGACACTGTGATAGTCGATGTTACTGGGGGCAATACTGATGATGACGTTGGTGTTGTTGTTGTCTCTTCTTAAATTTACAGCTACGATATTCACCAAACGTTAGGAAGGTATCCCTGGGAGCTAGGATGCTTAATGGGCGTACACTGTTCAGGAGAGAATTTCTGATCGTCTTGGGGTGCGTGATTTTCATCCAGATTAACCCCTTGTGGATGAAACGTACGCATTCATTGCAATCCATTATGTACTACTATAGCCTGATACCGTACCACAGCCAGCTATACGTACGTGACCACTATACAAGCGGACCCTTAGTAACGCCGCGCCTTTATAAGGCTATTTCTCGCGTCAACGACTGTCGCAATTCTTTGAAATGGTTTCGCTGAGTATCACATACAAATGTGTACGCAATATTTGTACGATGCGCAGTATTTGGAATGGTCTCAACAGTGGTCGTTTGATACGCGCAATAAGTAATATAAAACGCGTACGAACCGCATGACAGCACTGAGAGCGCCAGTCCTTTGGTCGATACAGCAGCGCAAGTGGCGCTGGCGCAAGCGGCGTACTGGACACGAATGTTGACGATGCCATTTTGCGTTTTCGGGTATAGTGAAACAATTGAATAGAGGCTTTTAGTTTTGTAGTAGTCTTTGTCAATGCTGAAGTTTTAAACGGTGGTAATGTAAACAGATAACCGATGCCAAGGGTGTGCGTGGGACGTCCGCAGGGGATCGCTAAGGCAAATTGGGGGCGCTAAAATGGACCACCCTGAGAGGGCGGCGGAGCCTCCAGCCGCCGGAGGCGGAAATTTTTCGAAAATGACCTGAAAATGCTGAAAAATGGCGCAATTTTGGCTCATAAACGACTATGATTAGGACCCCTTTTTCCTTTCGACGGCGGACAGCAGCGGAGCGTTAACCACAACCGGGGCGCAAGCCGCGCGCCGCTGATTTCGTAAAGAATCGTAAAGATTTTTACAGTGACTCCTGCTTATCCATAGAATGCGTCTAAGTATGAAAACTTACGTTAGATACGGCGTGGTCGCGTCGGCATCGTACACATTTATGACGAAGTTATCAGACCAGGTTCGCTCCATATTTAGGTACAAATAAAACATGCTATTCGGACTGCCATTAAAGTACCACCATTCCTGTTGGGATTTCGTTGATGTTTGCGCAAAATTCGCCGACGTGAATGTTTTCTGCTCACCAAGAGCGAGAAGATGAGTAGGAATTGGTAAAGCTACACGGCTTATTTTGAAGTTAAAGAGGCAGGCAATCATACCTGTAACCAACGGGAGTCCAGGGGTCACCCTTTCCCCTGACCAGGTGTCTACCCCCCCCCCCCCGATCGGCCGCTACGTAGTGGCGCAAAATTTTTTGAATTTCGCGCTGAAATCCCAACACGGAGGTACCGTACCCCTCCCCCTGACATGTGCACGGGGGTATGGAGGGGTATTTATACCCCTCCATACCCCCTACGGCCAAACCCGTGCATATGTCTGCCCCCCCCCCCCCGAGAAGGTCCAGACCCCCTGGTCTCGGACACCCATTACAGATATGCAGGCAATTACTTACTGGATTGAGGATTTGGAACACTCGTGATGTTTAGTCGCAATTGCAAATATCGTTTAGTAGCATCGTCAAACACTTCACAGAATAGTCCGTATGTTGGAGTAAGTGAAGAGCTATATCTTCTCATAAAAATGGCTATTGTATTTGAAGTCGTTGTGATTTGGCATCTGAACAAATCGTTGATTAGATGTGATGGCATTCAAGTGTGAGAGAAGTCTAGGGGTAGGCTGGACACCCGAACCCGAGAAAAACCTGAACCCCACTGAAAATATTAGTAAATATGTTTATTATTTCTATTACTAGATGAATTTACTAATAGTGGAGACACTTATTTAATAACGGTACTTTGCTGCACCGTTTGTAGATTTTGGGGTTTCAATTCAAAAGCAAGCCGCAAGCAATAGAAATTTCCGTTATGTGGAGAAAATCCGAAATACAACGCGTGTCTATCGCTTGTCGCCTATTTCACTAAATGGCAGCGGCTGAAAATCTGCGCTCGCAGATTGAGTCTCATAGCTCAGCCTTATCTGACCTCATATCGGAGACATACCTGTAACGGGTGTCCGAGGCCAGGGGGGTCTGGACCTTCCCTCGGGGGGGGGGGGGGTACCTTCGTGTCG
>JAQGAX010001708.1:0-10420 GCA_034698105.1 Plectus exinocaudatus | reverse complement strand
TTAGTTAGTAATTTAGTTACTAACTAAACGGTTTACTATAGTAAACTATTTTAGTTATAGTAACTATTGCAACACTGGCCGAGAGGAGGGGCCGATATGATCCCCAACTATTATTTTTACAAACGGGTAAACTATGTCGCTTCCTTTTTTTTTGGCGACCTTTTTTTACCCCAACGCCTACCACAATTTTTCCAGAACCCATTGCATTGCACGGTTGTGCTGCTTGCAACCGAATGGAAATCCAATGTTTTCAACGAAAATCAAACAACGTTAACGTAACAACAATCACATAAAACAAAAAATCACTCAAATATCACTTCATGTCAAAGAAGTCGAATTAGAGAGCATATAGCATCTGTTCGCTTCCGATAGAACCATAGAATCCTTGGCTTTGCAATTAAAAGCGGATGCGAACTCCGCCGTTTGCATGGCCATAGCATTGACGCGGACTTTACTAGCTCCGTGCGCATCTTTACTTACTAATTGTAATGCAAACTTTCGATCATCATTTATTTTCTTGTCACAATATCTGTGAGCTTGAGCAACGAAAAATAATTGTTCATGCGTAAAATTTAGCTCGGGAATTGCGATCGCATTTAACTTCTTACCGTAAGCTTCCCTCAGAGCAAGGTAAGCTGCTCTCGCGCCTTCAATATCAGGAATGTTTTCTTCAAAAGGATCTTTATGAACACCGGCGCATATTGTGAAGTCTTGACTTTCCGCATCGCTTAGCTTATCCTTATAATTCAAATCGAAACACATCTTCTCTGTGTAAAACGTTTTGTAGCAATCCAATGATTGGTTGAATTGTGTCTTACTGTACCAATTCATGGGTGTGAAAGGTGGAGAGAAACGGTGAAAGAATTCATGCCCAATGACCGACCCAGTCATGCCTAAATTGTAGCTAAGCGGATAGGAACGATGATACAAGGGTTTTTGCATCGTCAGCAGTGCCAAATCCAATGAGCTAGCAAAGTTCTCGTCTATAGCGAAATATTCGACGAAGCCGAAATATGAGTCTCGAGAAGATAGCTGCCTCTTATTCAGTCGAAAGTTGGAACTTCTCAACCTAATAATTTGATCAATAAAGTCGTCTCCAGAGGAAAAACCGGAAAAGTCGGCCAGTTCTGCGGCGAATTGATCCCGCTTGTAGACGGTCTCTTGTAAGCCGATATTTTTCGCGAAACGAAACAACATTTCTAATGCTGCTATCAATGCTCGATCGCTTCGCAACCAGCCAGTTGAAATCAGCGAGCGATTGACGGCGGACTGAACTTTTTCGATCAAATATCTCACTTGCAACTGGTCGTCAACTGTAGTCAGTGGAAACTTCTCCCTTATTAACAGATCTCCCAAGTAAAGATTGAATATAGAGCCGGACTTTCTTGGATTCAATGTGTAATCGTAAAAACAGTACAGTGGCGGATCAAAAACGTCAATATTGGCATCTAAAGTTGATAATTCAATGGAATATGAAATTGTTAGAAGTGCCATTGATAGAAGAAAGTGCAGCGCTTCTTTGGGCTTTCGCTCGAATAGTGCGTTTAATTCATCGATCATGCTCTCATCGATGGCAACTTTCAAGCTACTCATATTTAACATCTCATCCAAGTGATATGGCACAATTTTCTTGATTGCCCTGAGTAAATTTACATTTCTCAAATGACTCAACTTCTGTGTTGGTATCAAGAATATTTTGGGATAATTTTTTCCAGAATTGGCGGTGATTGCCGTGTATTCGTTGACAAAATCAATTACTGAATCAAATTCAGCGGTTAAATTGAGATATCTTGGCAAATCCGCGTAGTACTTTTCTATCAATCTTTGGTAGAACACCCAAGCTCTATTGAAATATCCCATAAAATCGACAGCTTTTACGTCAGATTGTGGCAATGCGTTGAATGCAAAGCCTGGATTGGCATAAAAGGCGAGCGTGTTGTTCGCTGAATAGAAATCGTACTCAAATTCGAGGGCTGAATAAACTCCAGACAGAGGAGCAATCGCGGGTGACAAAAAGACGACTTTAAGAAACGCTTCAAACAAATTCGTAACATTCGCCCACTGTTTCGCCCTGAACGGTGGTGTGCCACCAAATCCATTCAAATACTTGTCGAAAACGTTAAACACATAGGTATCGTTGCTTTGCATTCTTTCGCAATTTTCGACGTGTGATAGAAGTAATTTAGAAACTTCGGGATACAGTTTGTCTTTGCGGACCAGTTCCAACAATCTCTCACGAAGCGCATGCTGAACCTGGCCAACACTTGAAGACGAATGATTGCTGCAGACGAAGTCATAAAAGTCATCACATGGAGAAATTCGACGATTGATGCCGTTCTTCAGAAAGCTAACAAGGTCATTATAATCTTTAGAAGAATGTTGACTACCGGAATTAGCAGATACGCTGGGAACCGTTGCCGACAGGAGCAGCGCGAAAATGTAGCGAATCATATTGGTTCAAAACAGCGCTTTAGATACACTTTTGGATGAAAGAAGTTGTTCATCACTTCCGAGCAAGGCACCTCAGTTAGTCACTGACGTGAAAATGCATCACAGTGGCCGCAACACAATCTTATTGCGTGGTTGTGCGACCATTAAACTACCTAAGTGCCTGCAAGTCATGAACAGGTTTGAGATGCTGCTGAAGGCGAGTCTATCTTTGGCAAGTTGATTTGTAATCAGGAAACTATTTTGTCATGCAAGGTCAATGTAAACGCGCAACCTTCGCAATCAAGTGTGTGGTATGGAAAATATTTCTTGTGATAGGTACGACTCGATCCAGAAAAAAGCGCTGTAATCACGCGAACTTAATACATATTATTAATTACTAATTCTTCTTTCTCACTAACAACCCGGGAGGTTATTAGACGTCGAATGCGAGCGCAGCCTTCCCCTCTCTTTCAAGTTACTGCATTGTACTTTGTTTGTCTTGCATTTCCCTTCTCATGTTGCGGTTACCTGATGCGTTTTTGCTCAATTTACGTTGTACGTGTATGTAGTGGAGGAGTAATTCAATAAATAAAAAATAATAACCAAATTAATGTCACATCTTTGTATCGATCTTTAGAGTTGGACCCACGGCCTCATCATGGCTGTCGGGGACCCTGAGATAAAAACTTCCTGGGGTCCCAGCTTTCGATCAGGATGGGACGGTTCGATTAGGATAGAATCAGGATAGGATGAAATTTTTGCTTATTTTGAGTGCAGCTTGCAAAGGCATTTCTATGAAGAAACGCTGACGAAAAAATTGCCTGTATTCTTGAAACTTCCGGGGCACGTCAAGCCTCTTTACAGGCGGGGGCCTGAGGCCATGGCCTCATTGGCCTCAACAGTAAGTAATGCGGCACTGGTTGGACCAAAGCACTTCAAGTCAAATTTACTCACGCGCGTTTGGCGTCTCAAGGCAGCTTCGTGTGTAGTTGTATCTCCCCTCAAGTGGCAGGTGACTGGCATCAGAGAGCCATTGATCCGGTTTCAGCCGGCGGCTGAAGCCGATCATTCAAGGCGAGCGGCGCGTGTCTTCATCAGTGTTACCAGCGCGCGGTACTTGGAAGCGACTCGAAGACGCTCTGACGTTTGCCTCTTTCCCGTCAATCTTCTCGTGATTGTGCGACGTCCTAACATGTCAAGCACTGCTGAGAAAATTCTTACTGTCAAGCTAGATTGCAAGGCTATTAAGAGCAACCGCATTTCTGTGCGAGTTGGGGAGAAAGTGCGACTGATTCGGACGGGCTTAAATGGATGGATATATGGATACAATATGACCACAAGACGGTAACCATTTGGGAACATTTTCTGGCTTATAAGCCATTATAGATTATTTAGTCGGTTTGAATATTACGCAGTTGATTCATTTTATGTAATATGAAACAATTCCAAATAGTTTTCAGTGTCGGAATCTATTTTTTAATGCAAATTACCAATACGGCATTCAAATTTCAGAGCTGGATGGTTTCCTCAAGTAGCTGCGGAAGAAGATGATCAAGAATCAGTCCACGAGCAGAATATGGACGCAGAATAATACCGAAAATATGACAACAGCTTTCATGCACTTCAAACAAATGTAATATGATCCTTATCTGTACAGCAACCGCACGGGTCTGGCCAGGAATTTGTACCCACTTTGTCACGTCCACTCAAAAGAACTGATCATTTCCATTCAGCAACCATTCTCTCCCATTTTTGTTCAATATAAGGGTTAGAAAATATACGTGTTGCAAACTGACAATAGCCAAAATATTGATACGTGTTTGCATTGTATCTCTAAAGCGGAAATTTGATTGAATTGTCATCGAGTGCTCAATGAATAAAACTCGCAAGCAACTGGCGACTGAAACCGAAATGTAAAGCGATTGACATTCATTTAATGAGCACAGTCATTAACAATTAGAGACTGTGCTTAAGTTAGAACGAATATGGGATGACATTGAGCCAGGGGTCATTCATTAAAGGGCAGCCGATGAGATCAGTGATAAGCAGGCTGAGTCTCATACAGTATCTCAGTCATACCTCATATCTCAACTGACACACAGAGCGATGGCACACTGATCTCAACTGCGGTCCATTGGGGAATTAGAGCGGTTTGCGGTTATAAAGAAAGAGCGGTTATTTCTGAAACCGTTGTACCTATAGCTGGAGCTCTGATACTCGATGCAGGATATAATAAACAGTCAGCGTTTATCTAGTAAAAGTTTCAGCGCTGTAGTTTTTATTTTCATGCAGTTTAAACAAGTTCCTCTCCTAATTTCCCAAGCTCAAATTCATCCAACGAAATTCGAAAAATGTACCATTTCTCAATTTCTAATATGTTTAATTAACAGAGTTTTGTATGATGATAGCTTGCTACGCAAGTGATGTTTATCTGTCTGCCCTCATGCAACTATGTGCACGCACTGCACTCTGTCTGGGCGTGCATCAGTCAATATGTGAGCTCGTACGTTTATCACGAATAGAGCAACGCGCTATGGTGCCGCGTCTCAAAAAGAACTATATGTGCCATATTGATCGCATATATTGGTTGTCCGACCGTCGTGTTCTAGCTCGAGAGTGGCGCGTTTTGAGAAAATTGGCTCGAATCACGTCGTGCTGCGCTCCCACATTGTCCGTGAATTCATGCTGTGGTGATCGGTAAGCGCAATTTAAATTAATTTTCTTTCTAAATCTTAAGTATATCTCTACAGAAAACGTACAAAACTCGACCACTGAAATGATTTACCAACAGAAGCGTTTGTGGCGGGCATAGTAATCGACTACACTACACGTGGAAACTTCAAGAAGAATACGGACGGAAGCAGAAAAGTAGAAAATAGAAAAGTTTGATTAATTAAGTTAGTAAAGCGGCAAATTGATGGGGGCCTAGTGGAACCTGCTTCTCTTCTCGTCACCAACTCTAACATCGCTTTTGTTTTTCGACAATCAGCTTAACTGACATGGGCACGGGGTATCGCGTATACGAACCCCCAAGAAATATTATACATCCAGTGGAACTGAATGTTAAGGACTTCAAGTGTTTAAGAAGCGTGTTCAACACGTCAAGGGGAAATATTTATTAGGTTTAAACTGGAAAGTAGAGAGTTATGGCAACCCCCGCCCACCCCCACCCCAAAGAAAATCATGCATTATCTGATAAACTCAAAAGTGAAAAAGATAATCGAACCTATTAATAATTTGTATTTTAGTTTCAACCATGAACAAATCCATGAGCGCTGTCAACTGTGACTGACACACTAATAAAACATCGTTTTGAACTTGTGAAAAGAATGCATCCTGATGACCTTGTCGATTACCTCCTATCGAAAAAAATATTTAATAATCGCCATAAAATCGATATAATGGTTTGTCTGAAATCGTTCCTTTTGTACTTACTTACTTGGCAAATACTACCACGCTCACACGTCACGAACACGTTTTCACTTTTTCCATCCCCAACCACTTTTCGCCTTGGGATTCAGATTCCTTGGGGATATCCCCATCCCCCGTATCAATATCTGCCCCTGGCCTACCCCCTCCCGCTCCTCACCGAAAAAATATTTTTAACAACTTTTTGAATTCGCGACAAAAAATATTGTGGCGAAATTGCTTTTTCCGGCACGGCCAGGGGTGGGCTAGGCCGGGGGGATCCAGGGCGTCGGACCCCTGGTCGGAGGGGGATGACCCCCGGGTTACAGGTATGGAAGGTACCGTGCCCTTCCCCTCACCGAGAAGGTCCAGGTCTCCCTGGCCTCGAGCACCAGTTACACCTATGGAGCAAATGATCGTGTAACTTTGTGACCACAGAACTCCATTAGCAATAAGATATTATGATCGTAACATGCAATTAACTACAGGAACTAATCAAAGCCGACGACAAAAACAGAAAGCTACTTGATATACTTCCACAATGCGGAGACCAAGCCTTTGCTATCTTCGTCGAGGCGCTTAAAATAACTCAGCAGCACGAATTAGTCAATTTGATTAAGGCGCAGGAAACTGCAAGAGAAGATTCAGCAGAGGTATGTGGGTCGCGCGACATCATATTGCTCCACGCCCTGCTTCAAAGAGCAAGGCAGTCTAAATCACCAAGCAAACTAAACTACTAGCAGAGCTTACGGCCGCCGTTATGAATCGCCGTGGCGTAGGGTAAATGGGTGTAACGCTTCGCGCCACGCGTAATTCTACGTTGAAGATAGCATTGGTAGTGTTTGTGCCTGATGGCAAATCTGGCAAACAGCTCTAACAGGCTCGTTCATTGAGACTGAGACGAGTTTCACTATACCTTTTTGCACGCGTTTTTCGATAATGAAATTTGCGCGATATCATATTGCTCGCAAAATTTATTTTATGATGAATGCCAAATTAAGTTTTTGGGTCCTGGAGACGCCGATTTGCATATGAATATCCGTTTTCGAATTCGAATACACTGTCTAGCGCAAATCGCTCACCTCTTCAAACTATCAAAAATTCGGCTACACTTTTATCGTATGAAGGTTACCAACTAACGTCAAGGATTACTGTCACGGTGTAGTCCTTTAACAATTCACAAAACAAACGCAATTGTTAAAGTCGCTTAAATTTCATTCTCGTATGCTTGTTCTTATCCGTTTAGTTTAGTTTAGTTTAGCCATCTTTTCGCAAGTCAATACAACGGCTGCTAAAATGGTTGTGTGATGTGTCACTGTTACAGCTGTATACTAGTCATTGAATAATGAAATTTATTCATCTAAATGAACAGCACTGCAATACTGTCATTTTGGCTGTAGCGTTCGGCGAGAGTTGAGCAAAAATTAATCATCTCAACGCTTTCAGCTTCATGCTTATGAAAATTTATCTCAGTTCTAATTTGACAAAAGGATATTATTATGCATGTAAAGAGGCAGAGCGATATCTTTATGGGTTATACTATTCTAGTGTTGTCACACATTGACTATGCATTGATAACATAGGGCAACAATAATTGCAATTAATTTCAGCCATTTTATTTGCCATTTTTAATAAGAGTAAAATATCACTATAATTGTAAATTGTTTAGTCGAACAAACCGAGAAAAACAGTCATGAAAAGAATTAGTGAAGCGACCAATGGCTCAGCATCGGGTGGATCAAGTGGAACGGTTATGGGCTCAGTTACAGGTGAGTTCTGCAGTTGGTAAATTTCAAAATGACTTGGTTTCTCATCTAATTCCACCAGCAGAGCAATACGAGATGGAAGTTGAGGCCATCAAATTCGAAGGAGAAGTACAGGCCTTCTTTGGTCTACCACAAGCTATCGATGCATCGGGTGGATCGGCATCGGCGCGCATGACTGGTGGAGCAGAGCGCTCAGTGCACCGTTCGCACTTTGTTCCATACATGATAGTGTATGCACTAATTGGCAAACGCCCTGGACCCCGTTACGGTGACTCTAAACGCCAAGAGATCAAAAAAATTCTCGATTCCGATCTCAACATAAGCAAGACAACTTCCGACTTTGATCAAGGAGTGAACGTATATTATGAACGGCAGCTCACCGCCTACATACGAAAGAAGATGATAAAGTTCGTAAACGGCGTGCCTTACGGTCGGTATGTAAATTTATCTGCTCAGAAACATTGTAACACATCTTAATTATATACTCAAAATTCCTGTACGGGTTAAGAGAACGAGCCGAGGTCGCACCGTAGTAAAAAAGTGCCAAACATAAAGGAAGATTCAATTCGTATTGAGACCTATTGTATTCCGTAAATCGAAGGCTAAGAAAAGCAGTTTAAGCAGCTAGTTTTCAATTTTTCTTTCGCGATTCGAGATAAACAATCTAAAATAGTCAAACGCATGCCTAAATGCGATAGTTATTAATATATTTTGCAAGTTTTCGAAAGTTGGCATGCAACTGTGCGTCGGCGATGATCCCTTCGGTACGGTTGCGAATTGCCAAAGTAATCGGTTACGTGAGCAGAAAAACGGCTTCTTTTCATTTTTTTGTTTTAGAAAAGATTTTTTGTATGAGGAGGCTAAAGTATTCTAGCAGATGTGGTGTGCCATAAGGCGAAAAATTATATTAGTTTGGTTATTCGTCGAGCAAAGGTTAAACTTCGCGCATGACCCGTTTCGCGCATGAATCAAGACCTATTTTGTAGTTAACCTATCGAAAAATTTTGAGTATATGACTTATAATGGTAGATGTGGAAAAGCAAAACAATAATTCAATCAGTCAAAAATGCACTTCTCATTTGATTTGATGCGCTCATTTCCACAAATTCTTTAAAAAAAATCACTACAGAGGAGAGCGTCTAAATCCTTCAACCACTGAGCGGCGAATATTGGAGTGGAAGGATCTGACTCCAGGAGCATTGCAGCGCTGGAAACATCAGGCCAATCATTGGGAGAAAATTAAATCGAAAATGGAGAAAGAAGCTCTCGGTCTGGCAAACGAACTGACTCAATTCTATGCCAAAGAAAACAATCTATAATAAAGACGGAAAATAATGATACTTTTTGTCAGGTCATAGGCAAGGAAGTGTTGCAATAGTTGAAAATTTATAGTATTTGTACTAAAATTAAATAGTACACAATTTTTAACTAAGTAAATGTTTCATAATGAAGTTGATGAAGTGTTGAAAGACGTTGATGAAATGTTGAAAATTTCTGTGATAGAAGTTTTCCTCTGTGCGTTATCACTTATTTGTTTTTCCTACTTGCATTTCGTAGCCATCCTGACTGTGAGCATCTCAATACGTTCAATAAGATTCTGCACGGCATCAAACCTCGTCAGCTTTGTGCTACCGCTGTACCTGTCTAGAATAATTTTAGGTTGTTTTAGGTTGTGAACCATACCTGTACCAGGGGGTCCAGGGCAGTGATGGGATCGGGCTGGCCCGATCCCATCACTGGACTCCAGGGGGTCATCCGAGAGTGCAGCACAAAACAATGGGAAGTAGGAACGCATGATGAATGCGCTGAGTTGAAATTGGAAGATGAAACTGATGTAAAGGAAGGTGGTCACTTCACAAGGTCTCGAACGCTGTCATGGGCGGCATTTGGTGACTGGGAGGAAACTTTCTGACATCATAAAGAGAAATCGTAACTTAAGCTCAACTTCTTTCAACATCTGGAATCTGCCATGGACCCAACCTTTATTTCTTACCATGTATGTATGATGTTCGATGTTCATGTTTGATGCTCGAAGTTCACGCCTACACTTACATGCACGTTCGTACTTGCAAACCTGAGGGAAGGGTGATGAACCTTTGCGCGATCCTTGAACATTGCTGTCACAGTCTAGGTTGTCATCGTTCTGTAGACGGTGACCTACTCCGGTGTGCCATTGTAAATTGAACACGCCAGCCAGTTTGAAATCATGCAAGTACTGTAGCAATCATTTCATGTGATAATCAGTAGCTTTAATTTGTGTATGCATTGCAGTACCTAAAATATTCTATAATAATGTCACGCAGCATTCTTTGCTCTGATAGCAGTCAACATGAGAGCAATTAATATACACGCGTCCTTTGAGTCAAAATCTGTTGTGGGATAGTAACTGGTTAATTGGTGAATTGCAACAATCATCATCTACTGCCACCAGCGATCATCCAACATCAGCTCCACCCATCTACACCGATCGCGTTGAGTCGCTGACAAAAAACATTCCATCGTCACTACTAAAAATTCGTCATTGTTTGAAGTTTGAATTGTGAACACAGTATGATCAAAATAACTTTGTTTTTGCATCATTTTCTTGTACTGGCATTAATGAAAGACAGACTGACAATGCTGGAGACAGATTGGATTTTTGTCTCAACGCCGAATAGGATGTACAAATGAAAACAAAGAAATTTTCGGAAGCATAATATCAGTATAATGCTTGCAAATAGATTTAAAACAATATGAAGCCCCAACTGCCAAGTACGACAATAAAATTCCTTGGTGTGCTAAATAATCGGCGCAGTATTGCAGACGTTGAGTAGTAG
>JAQGAX010001707.1:0-10422 GCA_034698105.1 Plectus exinocaudatus | reverse complement strand
AGCGTCGCAAAAGTGGTTATCGAATCTTTGCACAGTTGGCTTCAGAGCAATTTGCAGAGCACCTTGCGCACGTAAGAAATAACTATTCGCTTTTAGTGCTCTTCGTATGATTTACAATGCTCGTAACGTAAAACAATCTCGGCCTGAGCTACGGTTTTATTCGCACTGAATACTGACTGTGTTAGCGGATTCGATAACCATGGCTTTCTACAACAGTGCCAGAAATATGTATGGCTGAACGGACGCTACAATCTCGCTCTGTCCGCGCTTCGCGCAAGCAATCAGAAATTATTGTATTAAAAAATAGTCATTAAATTGTTTGAAAGCTCTCCGTCGCATAAAAACTACAGCAAGCTAAGCTACTGTTTATTTCAGCACCGACCACCACATCAACGACTTCCACCACCACAACACGGACAACAACAACGACCAGCACAACAAGACCAACTACAACGACCTCCACGACGACAACTACGAAACCGACAACGACATCCACAACAACGACTACTACCACGACCACTACCACAACATCAACTACTACAACGACCACGACGCCCACAAAAACGACCACAACAACCGAAGCGCCAACAACTACAACGACCACGACGCCTACAACGACGACGACGCCTACAACGACGACGACGCCTACAACGACGACGACGACAACCACAATACCAACACCTACAACAACCACGACAACTGAAACATCAACAACTACAACGACCACGATGACAACCACAACAACGAGCACAACAGCCACAGTACCAACAAGTACAACGACCACGACGCCTACAACGACTACGACAACAACCACGGTTCCAACAACTAGAACGACAACGACAACCGAAGCACCAACAACTACAATGACCTCGACAACTACAACAGTGATCACGACAACCACGGTTCCAATAACTACAACGACCGCGACAACCACAACAATTAGCACAACAACCACAGTACCAACAACTACAACGACCAAGACACCTTCAACGACCACAACAACAACTACGATTCCATCAACTACAACGACCTCGACTACTACAGCGCAAGTAACTACAACGACCATGATACCCATAACGACGACGACGACAACCACAATACCAAAAACTACAACCACTACGACGACCGAAGCACCAACAACAACGACCACGACGATTCCTACTACGACGACGACTACTTCAACATTAACAAATATGACCATTACTTCAACAACACCATTAACTGCAACTTTGACCACAACATTACCAATTATGTCTTCTACAACGACCGTCCTGTCAACTTCAACGACTACCATCGATCCTACTACAACGATAACGTCGACTACAACAACAACACAAACTACTACTACAACGACTTCCAGCACCACGACAACAGCAACTCCCAATACAACAACCACAACAACTGAAGGAACGACATTGTCAACCACTGCTACACGACAAAAAACAACTACAACAATGCAAAAATCTACCGCAACGATGCCAATAGCTACTACAACCACGCCAATAACTACCACCACGACTACAGCCCCTGAAACTACTTCTAGTACGTCAAGTACTACCATGCCAATGTCAACAACAATTGCAACCTCAGCCTCACCAACAACCACCATTATTGCATCGCCTAGCACTTCAGCTACACCAACCGTTACAACAAGCACAACATTATCATCTACATCTTCAACTTCGACAACTACATTAGCTTCAACGACAACGGCAGCTACGACGACCACCTCGACAATAAGTACCACAACTCCCGAAACATCCAACACGACAAGTGTGTCAACTTTTACAACTTCATTACTGACTGCAACAATAACACCGACAACTTCATCTGCATCAACAACAATATCGCGATCGACTTCAAGTACAACTGCACTACCATCAACAACGACAACACAAATGCCGACGTCGACGTCAACGAGCAGCCTGACAACAACAGTACCTGACTTAATAAGTTCAACAGCATTCAACCATTCTTCTTCATCTACATTTACAATTATCACGACAACGCTAACGATGAAAATTTCCACAACTACATCTTTACCCCCAACGACGACGATGGGAGAAACTATTTCGTCGGCTAGTTCTGCAGACACAACCAGTAGCACTATGAATATGACTACTTCAACAATGAGTACAATGAGTAGCACTAGCAGTAGCACAGTGGCGCCAACCACCATAACCACTACAAGCTCTGTAGCGTTAGCGAGCAGCGTCACTTCACCTTCTCCATCTGTAACAACGTCGAGTACAGATCTCTACGTGCCAACAACTTCAGCATCATCTACGTCAACGCTGCAAACGCCATCTTCTGCATCAATCACAACACCCACTGAAACAACCCCCAGTCTCGCAACCAACTCAACAGTAATAGTGAACGGAAGAACGACAACAACTAACGGTAAACTACGATTTTAACCACTTATTGCACAAATTGCGTTTTTAGCCAACAAATGCAGCAGTAAAAAATTAGAATATTCATTTTTAGCAAAAAGCCTACCGTAGATACGTGACCTAGGTTTCATTTTCTCAAAAGCGCCACCATCCTCATAACCAGATAGAGGTCGGCAAGACCGTCGGGCCCTGCCGGCTCAGGGAAATGCCAATGTCACCTATACCGTCATAAAAAATTCTTGTTACTTGTCAGAAAAAACCATGTACTGTACTTCCCCTCTTATCTGTAAAGCTGGGTTTATACATTACAGTGCGGTGCGGTCCACTGAAACAGTGTAATATTGATTTTTCTGTCTGCCAAACAAAACACACAACCGCACCGCATCGCACTATGAAGTATAAACCCGGCTTAACAGAATTACCGACAACAGCATCTTTCCAACCCCTAACGTGGACGAGACATACAGTACGTGACAATGTAGATGCACCTTTGCTACACCTCATGCGTCTACCGCAGCTAATAATTTCAGCCATCAATCAGTGCGACTCGAGCCCTTGCCAGCATCAATCAACCTGCATTGATCGCTATGAGTACTATGAATGCGTGTGCTCATCTGGCTACAGTGGAACGAACTGCGAAAGCGGAGTGAACACATGCTTGAGCATTCCTTGCCAAAATGGAGGCGCATGCAGCCATAGTTTGGACTTCTACTCGTGCACATGTAAAGAGGGATTCACCGGCTATAATTGTGAAACTGGTAGGTAATCAGTTTCATTATTGTTTTCAGACAATTACAGTAGGATTAAAACGAGATGGTAGCAATCAAATGTTTCCTTCTTTTCTATTTGACTGACTTCATTGCTTAATCCTTGCATCAAATTGTGAAGTTTCTAATTTGTCACAGACGCAGTATTAATAATGTAAGTGGTACAGTTCAGAAATGCAGAACAATCTGAGGACATTGTATTGTTGAAAATCATTTCAAAATATGCACGATTTCACCTATGTCATCAGTTCTTTGACGATTTCTCTTTTCAGAGATCACAATTTGTCTCAGTCAACCGTGCATGAACAATGGCTCCTGTTCACTGGTTGGTGGAAATCAATTCACACCGCCTACGGCTTATCAATGTGACTGCGCGCCTGGATATAAGGGTACACAGTGCGGCGAAGGTACTGTGCTTTTTGGATTGTAGTTTGAGGCATACGTGTATAAGGGATCGAGAGGGAAGTTGGGGGTGCGTGGTACATGAGAATTATGGGAAAATTACGGTATTTTTTAATTACTGCGATATTTGCGAGAATTAGAATTGCCGCTAGATTTTGCTTGCAATTTTTGCGCAACAATTATTCAGCCTATTTTCAGGGATATTTCAGGGCCTATTTTTTCTCGAAATGGGGAACTCTTCATTTGTACATGTATAATTTCAAACATTTGGAATCGCTTGTTATATTTAGAAGTGACATCGTGCAACGATGACCCATGCTGGAATGGTGCGGCATGTAATCCGACCGCTACTCGATTCACTTGTGCTTGTCCATCAGGTTTCACCGGCTCCTACTGCGAAACAAGTTAGTATTGCATAATAATACCGTATATACTGTATTCTAATAATACGACCATCCACTGTATAATTAGTATGAACCCCCTATGATTGGCCTTGCCACAGAATTGTAGTATATTTTTCTCCACCGTAAGTGATAGCACGGCTAGTACGGTAAATTTTGTACCGTGGCAATACTATATGACCCTATTTAGACATCGACGATTGCCCAAAACCGGATTCGTGCGTCTTCGGCAACTGCAACGATTTGATCAATGATTACACATGCGTCTGCACGCCGGGGTACACTGGTGCGAAGTGCGAAACGGAAATCAACGAGTGCGATTCGAGTCCGTGCTCTTCAAAGGACGGCAACGCAACGTGTCTTAACCTGATCAACAAGTTTGCCTGCGTGTGCAGTCCCGACTTCACTGGAACACTGTGCAAAACAAGTGAGCTTGGATTCGAACTCACGACCTTTCCCTTAATGGGCAAAACTCTAACCTGTGAGGAACTCGTCCTGTACAAAACTGTGCATTAAGAAACGGGTGAGCTTTGATGAATTTAATGATTATAGCTGTTCCACAATAAAAATTCAATCCTCCCCAGGTACTGTGCACCTTCAAACTATCAGAAGCGGCAATTATTCAATTTTCCCTTCCCATTCAGGCATGGACGTAATTGCGGCAGCGCAGGGATTGGTTCAACCTGACGGACCGCTATCGGGCGTTGAAGCTGCCGCCGCTGGCAATAATACGTTGGCTATTGGGTCGACTATCGCTAATGCGGTCGCTTATGTGACTGCCTCTCTCAGTCCTGAGGAGCGAACAGCTCTCAGCTGGACTCTTGACGATATGGTTGATTGGTGTACGTACGAAGAGAGAGCATGCGATATGAAGTAAGCGGAGTTTGATGGCTTGCCTTTCTACAATTGAATCACACTTTGAGTGGGGGCGGAGCAAGAGGCTCTCGATTTTTTGTGAAAAAGGTCGAATGCAAGGTTGGTTGTTGAGGAGATGTGTAAAGATGTGTGTGGGTATAGGGCAGTACAGAAAGCAGACCATCGGATGCTTATCCTAGTAAAGCATGAGGCAGAACTCTTACTGCATAAGCCCAATATGTTTTTGACGATTGCCGACTTTCTGAAATCAATTAACCTTTTTAGGGGTAACTTTGCTTCGTTCAATGATCCGACTATGGGCAACTGCTATACATTCAACCCTGAAAATTCTACACGAGACTTCAAAGCAGTTCAAGCCGGCGAAAAAGGAGGTACGATATCTTAAAATTGCAACTGTTTTATAAACCATCGACGCAGTTGACGCGTCGAATAGCTAGTGATTTCGGTCTTCACATTACTGTACCCTTATCAAAATTACCGTAATAATTTCAGGACTGTCCATGATGCTGAAAATTGATCAGAGTCAGTACGCTTCGTGGACGGAAGTTGCGGGCATGCGAGTGTTCCTTCATGACAAACGCGAAATCGTCTACCCTGAATCAGTTAGCATTACTGTAACGCCCGGGACTGTATCGTCCCTCGTCGTTTCACGGGTATGAGAGAACGATGCACAATAGGGTCAGACCATACATGCACAGGTCACGAAAGTTGGCAGGACCCAATGTTTTTCGACCAAAATTCAAATTTTAGCGGGAAAATTTGAATGACCGATATTGACCTATTCGTGCTTGCAACAAACATGATCTGGTAGCCAACTACTGTGCATGGTGAAAAAATCTTTGCTTCATTGTCTTAAAGGGATCCGAAGTATTTTAGGGGTATGAACCCTCTCTAAGTCGAGACCAACCCCTTGATCGATCCGCTTGACTACTTACAGAGCCTACCACTGCAATAATGCAAAGCATGTTAATTAATATTCATTCCTATACATTACAGTGATAGTTTTTAGACAGAGACAGTCCGATTGGGCGCGCCATACGGAACCTGTAATGACAACACGGCCAATGTTCCTTCGTACTACTATACGGGACCGTACATGGAACAGGTAAAGAGTATAATTAGCTCTGCCACAAAAATACGCGAAAGGAAATAACTTCTAGCAACGAGCGCTCCTCCGCGCTGTTCGTAAAGACTATTTAGCTAAATTAGCATCTCGACATCCAAGTATTATCTCGAGTATTGCATATTAATGTCTGCAGCTTATGTCCTGTACGATGCATAATATTTGAAATGGATTTAACAGGCCCGGTCGTTTACATATTTAATACATTTCATTACATTTGTAGCAGTGATGTTCACGGGCCGGCCCCGGGCCGGCCCCGGGCCGGCCCGGAAATTTTTCTCAAAACCGGCCCGGCCCGGGCCCGACCCGTAGAAATTTTCAAAAATCGGCCCGGCCCGGGCCCGGCCCGTCAAAATTTTTCGGCCCGGGTCCGGCCCGGCCCGCAAAAAGTTTCAAAAATCGGCCCGGTTCGGGCCCGGCTCATAAAAATTTCGTTCGAAATTCGTTTTTCATGCATATATTTAGTCAAATTTTTTCCATAGTTGAAGTATCGTTAGTGAAAAGAGGTCCAGTAAGCTGTTTGACTGCCTTCGTTGCGCGCAGTTAGTGAAAAATCGGGTGAACTTTTGAGGCAAATTTTTCGACCCGGCCCGGGCCTGGCCCGTAAAAAATTTCAGGCCCGGGCCTGGCCCGGGCTCGGTAAGGGCCTCTCAAATCGGCCCGGGCCGGCCCTTGAACATCACTGCAATGGTATGGGATTTTAGGCCACATTTTGCAAAAATAGTAAGATGGGTTCAATCCCAACAGTTTTGCCGTGGCTTTGAAAAATGGAATTATAAATTGAACCCTCTTCCATGGCTTCCAAATCACAGAACGGAATTGCAAAAGAGTCGCTCGAAGCTTTCCCAATTCCGTTCTCTCCGCAAAAAGAATCGGAGAAGCTTCGAGCGAGGCTCTAGCCGCGGAACGGAATTGAAAAAGAGCGGCATTGAAAACAGGAGTATAAACGCCGCTTAAAGGGGAACTGAAGTCGAAAAACGAAAATTTGACAGAACGTCAAGTATAGCACGCTGATCATCACTACATACTCAGTTTTTTCAAATTCGACCCCCTTATATCAACGTTTGAAGCTCGGTTCAAAGTTCCCACCGATTATATATTCTGCACTTCGCGTTCACTTTTGGGCAACAATCATTCCAATAGTGTCCTTGCAACGAAAATAAATTACTGTAAATACCCGTTGGGGTACTCTTCGGCGACTTTTTGAGGGGCGAAAAGTGATAGAAGGGGGTCGAATTTGAAAAAACTGAGTATGTAGCGATGATCAGCGTGCTTTACTTGACGTTCTATCAAATTTTCGTTTTTCGACTTCAGTTCCCCTTTAACGCGCCGCGAACTTTGATACCGTTATAAACGATTTCTACTGTAGTTAATTTTATGTGCTTAGCTCGTTTGAGCCAGTCACTGTTTGTACATTGAGTTTAAAGTTTAATTAATTTAACTCGGTTAAGCGTAGCTGTGTAGGTTTTTTTATGTCATTGTCGCCTTCTACAACAGCCGATTCTTTCAGTTGCTTGCTGAATTGCTGAAGAGCAAAAGCCCCGAGGATCTCCAAGCGGCCAATCGACTGATTAAAAGTATGGTTAAAGCGGTACGCTTTCATTTTTCATTAAACCTGCCAAGCTGCTGTCAATTGTCGATTATTTACAGGAAGATCAAAAAGTCGAGCGGATGACGAAGCGGGGCGAAGATTTGCAAAGGCGCAAAACAATTGCGTATTGCTGCACAAAATAATCGATCAATTCAGGCCCGAGCACGCATCCGTTCAGGAAGGCGACCTGATGAAAGTTAGTCGATTGTGCTGCTTACTGCAATTTCCTTCAGACCTGTCTGATTCCACCGGAACCGCGTTGCTGAACCACCTCTTACTCGGGAACAATACTATTTATACACAGACGTTATGACCGATAAACTGACGTTACGATCTACTGTAAAATCCTGTATCTAAACGGATCATCTAAATATGGCTTATGTTAATGTGCACTACTTCGTAATATCGAATAAGTCAAAGTCCTACAAGGTGAAACGGTAAACACATAGCGCAGTAAAGTGGAACAGTAGTCATGTCGCAACCAGATTAATTATTCGAACACGACTCTCTGTCATCTTTACGATAAGGACAACAAGGCTATATTCCGAGTCGTACGTTATCTATTATATTAATCTGTGGAGTCTCCTGAAGATGTAATCGGATGGTTCTCGACATTAGCAGATAGAAGTATTGCCGATACACCGACTACTCCAGGTGCATCCGCACAAAAGGCATTGGAGAAACGTTGGTATCGCCGCTGAAAAGTAGATTATTAACAATGAAACATGACTTAATTGAACCTGATGAAGCTTTATATTGCATTATAATCTTTTTGACATTAAGAAGACTTGAAACGATAAGAAAAGATTTCGCTTTCCTAGCTGAATTGTCATGAGTCATGAGCATAGACAAAAATGTTTCCTTCATAGGTGTACGGGGTGACCCATAAGTTCTGGTTAAAATGATTTTTTAGTCGTAACTTTGCAGCCATGAAACCAAATTGCTTGAAATTTTAAACATACATGCAGGAAGCATCATTATGTACTCAGCTTTAAAAATTATGATTTAAGTAGCTCTACCAGAAATGACACTGTTTTGACTGAGGGTAAAGGTTCGATAGAAAATGCGCATGATCTCCAGCGCAATTTGGTCCCATTCTTTGAATAGAGACAATTTCGAAGATTGCAAACACGTTTTTCAGTAAGCTGGAGAAGTACTGTTTCAAATGAGCTATAGATCTTCGCTTGAATCGCAATGTTCGCGAAGAACGAGTAGAATAATGATGATTATCATTTTGCAGCGCGACCAAATTTAGCGGCGACCGTTTGGAATGCGCTGAGATTAAGTTATTACAATGACTGTGGTGAATCGCTAATGAAAATCAAAATTGAACGATACCAAATTTGTCATGAATGATTACAAAGAGTCACTTCTAAAGTCTGGTTATCAAAGTCAACCCTAAGGTACGTTTCTCGCTGTCGACTTTCCTCTACTTATTTCGATCCAATCTCAGACAGTATTGCGATTCCAGTGAAGAATTATAATTTGTTTGAAAGAGGGAGTCATCAGGTAACATGATTCAAAAGCTGAAGCAATACGTTCAATATCTGTCGTGTACTAAAACCATTAGTTCAATCGGCACGGCGGTGAAAAAATCAGTGGAAAAGTCGAAGGTGTTTATTCATTCATTTGTTTTGCGCCATTTCCCCAGCTTATTTTAAAATAAATTAAAACAATATAGACAGTTTTTCATGGGCTTTCGAATGATAGTGTACCTAATTTAATATCATTACTCGCTTGGTCATTCAGTGAAAGACATTTAAAAGTTGTACCAGAACTTATGGGTCACCCTGTACATCGACCCCGAGGGAGGGGCGGAGGCAGACATGTGCGCGGGTTTGGCCGTAGGCGGTATGGAGGGTATTCTGGGGGTATATACCCCCCAGCCGGCCGCCTATACTGAAAAAAAAAATTTCGCGCCATTTTGGCGACCTTTTTTCACGGAAATTTTCAAAAAGTCGGCCATCTTGGCGACCTTGTTTAAAAAAGGTCACCAATTTTCAGTCTCAGAAAATTACTGTACTCCCCCTTATCATTGCAATTTTTCTCATACCCCCAACTCCAAAGTACCCGGAGGTATGAGACCCCTTGAGGGGTATATACCCCCCGCCCCGTGCACATGTCTGGGCGGAGGGTCACTTGCCTAAAATTACACAGCATTTTTCGGCCTTTGACACTTACTGCAGTGAACATTTTGACCAGTGGAGTTTCCATTATTTTGAATAGCTGCAGCGATGCTGTTGTCGGAAGTGGCAAAGATGGTACTGTCCTTCGGTGCTGCAGTTGCGATGGCGATGAGCATCATAAGGGTGATGATGATCTTAGGGGACAACATGATGATTTATCTTCTTCGCAAAACGTTCTTGAATTTGAATTCTGCTTCTCAACAATAGTTTATCAAAACAATTTCAACGATTATACGAAAGAATGTGACGAAAAAACTTAAAACGATCGTTCGAATGGCTATTTTCAGTAATTGAAAGTTAAAACAAATGGCAGGAGTAAAACCGGTGATCCCTTGCAAATGATGCTTTCGTTTATTCAGTACAGCAGCTAATTAAACATATCGCTGTTCCTGGATTTTTACCTCGCATGCATTGAAAACACACCAAGAACTGCTGCGCACTACTCTCACGGCGTCTCACTCTATTGTGCTGCGGGTGGCGGCAAGCATGGGGTTGTGAGTGCGCCGCCCGGGCGGGCCGGGGCGATGCCGTCCGATTCAGCAGGCGTGCACGGTTGTAATGCAGACGTCGCGGTGAACTACTCCGCACGCGCGCAAACAACCCCAAAAAAATGAGGCAAAGAAGGGCCTGTTCAAAAATAGCGCACCTTCCGCGCGAATGACGGGCGAACTGAGAAGATCGTT
>JAQGAX010001706.1:0-10423 GCA_034698105.1 Plectus exinocaudatus | reverse complement strand
AACTTGAGTGAGGCGTCATATTCATATCCATCAGCGTTGTATTCAAAGCGGACGCACGTGTGATCTTGCCAGAATTTGATCGCGTTTTCAATCGCCACCCTCTTTATTGGGGCTGAAAAATGTACAACATCAATTATTATTTACCTTGATTCAAGGTCACTTAAGATACTGTAGATTAATGTCTATGACGGTTCGACACCTCTGCGGTGCGGATATGCCAACTTTTAGAGCCATCGACAAATGCAGCAATGCATTTGATGACATACCCAAATGTTTGTCAAAAACGTATGGAATCGGACGGGTCAGCGGCCACTTGTATGCTGGATCTGCTTTGGCTTTTCTCTTTTGCCGGCTGTTGCCGACCAAGATGTCATCCATTTGCTCTGGAGTGAGCAGAATATCTGATTGATATAGGTAATCGGCGATTTTCTGGTTCAGTTCCCACACATCCTTGAAGCTGTCTGCGCCGTTCTCGTATCGCACGGCCTTTCGGTCCGGGGGTTTCTAAAGATGACAACGATGAACCTAAATATCATCATACTGGGTGGATACTTTAAACGGGAGAGGTTCAAAAGTTTAGAATGAGCTAATGTTGATTGTTTAGAGTATCAGCTGAGGTGAGCAAGGGCGGGGGGGTTAAGTGCAATCTTGACCAAAAAAATCGAGGAGTTGCAGAATTTTTTGAATCGGATCGTTTGGAGGGATACATATCCCGCAGAAAAATTATACCCCCCGCAGATGCTGCCCACCTCAAGGTTACGGTAGCGGCACCACACTGCTTGCGGTCTCTGGCCGTAAAAATTTGTGAAAGTGCACATCGATTTGCTAGCGACTGCCGCAATGGTATCGGATGTGCGCATATTTGTGGCAAATCTAACTGTTCAAACAATGATAGTGATTCATACAATGTCGGGGACATCGGCGGGATCGAAGGAGCGTCGCACGTTGACGTTGAGCATTTTCAGCTTCTCTCGAATTTGCACCAGGTCTTTGTCCGTCAGTCTAGTGGTATGCGCGAGAAAAGATTTTCTGATCTAAAAAATCTTGATACACGATAGTGCACAGTGCAAGATTAATGATTCATGACGTTGATTAGTACACTGATAGAGATTAGATGCAACGTGCAAAGGTAGAGATATAGGGGCCGCTCATTAATCACGTCACGCTCTGGAAAGGGGGGGACGCGAAGGGCGTGTGACGACTGCGTCATAGCTATGCTTAACCATGGTCGTCATGGAACAAACGTGATGGAACGTAGTGTCGAAATGCTCAAAAACTGCGTGATGTATTTATGAATGGCCACTACTTGTGAATACGGCTGGCCCCGACACGTAACTCTTTCAAATTAAACGAAGAGCAACTACCCTAGTTCCGGTTTTACCGCTGATAGGGGCCGCGGTCGCAAACCAGGCCATTTTACATTTTAAAACTTGTCTTCCCATGTCTCAAAGATCTCATTATACTTTCTTCAAGTGCAAAAACCAAGATACATTGAATGTTCCTAGCCGGAAGATGTCATGCAAGTTTCGTTCTATCACCAACCTCGGCACCATTCGCTTCATCTGCGCCTGAAGAGCCAATTTCATTAGACGTCTTCGTCGTGCTTTCAATCGGAACCGGAAGCGACGTCACTCGTTCAATTATGAGAAAGAGCACGAAAATGAACAAAAAATGCATCTGCAGCGGGCAGTGCGATTGACTTGGCAGACGCTGTAACTGGGCGGAATAGTGTAAAAACAGTTTTTAAATCAGACCTCTTGGATCCGGGTCAATCAATCTTTTTCGCAGTATAAAGGCGACAAGTGAAACTTCGAGAGATTGCAAAAAAATCAGTTCGCAAGAGATTTCATCTGCAGAACCCAGATTCAATACCTGGATAGACTTAACCAAAAATCTTTACTGAAGTATTGTATTTCGAATAGTGTCAGCTACTAGCGTTTAAAAATAATATTGCGTTCGATAGCCTATTGATTTAGCTACCTACGGTTCAAGTTTCAATAAAGAAGTGATCAGTCACAAAATTCAACGAATCAGATTATGGTCAGACAGTATAAAAGGGGCCGTAATCAAATCGCGCCGCACGTTTCTCCACGTAGGAATCCCATCCGAAACCGGAACGCGGATTTGGCCTGGACACTGACTTTAAAACCTTGAATTAGAATTACAATCTTTCACCTTCCAACCTTTCACTGGAATGCATAACTGATTAAATCGGGATGGGACTAAGGATTAAGTGATGGCGCATTCTTATTTGTATGAGGAGCGATTTAGTAAGTATTCACTTTTCTGATTGTTAGATTATTTTACAAGTGCGCGAAAATGTATTTCTGTTTGCCGCAACATCAACCAACCCAGGCATGGACACGTGTCAGGGCTTGAGTGGGTATTGTCACCCCCCAGACGGTCCAAACCGCATTCTATCCGGTGTGAATCTAAAATATTTTCTCCACTACGTAGCGAACACATTTCATAGCCCCTCAACTCATTTTGCCAAACCTATAAATCCTATCAGACCACTTGGGAATGGGGTTCATAACCCTCACGGCCTCTTCTGAATCAATCGTGATAACTGATGAGAACATCCTGAGGACACCGCGCTGCTGCTTCTGCGACCATGAATATGTTCTTGCTGGCGAGCAGCATGTATATAAGCGGCGTTCAGAGAATTCAAAGACCCGTGGTCACTCTTCTGCTTCGCAGTTTCTATTGCTGAATTGTGACCACCGGTCGTGAACTGTGTTGCATCTATTACTCGACTGTGCAATTTCAGTGTGGTCAAAGACGCATACTTTAAAAAAATAAATATATGAACTTATTGCGGATTTAGTTTTCTGGGCTTAATCCAGAGGTGAACAGTGGGGTCGCAAAACGTTTAAAACAAACATCATAACAAAGATTAACTTTTGACCGGAATTGCAATTTAAGCGTCTTCATATATGAGAGACTTATTTACATCTATATCACAACGCCAATGACGTATAGACCAGAAAGAGGCAAATGCTCCTTGCTGCAAAACTGCTATCACTGTTTTCTGCTGCCCTTGATTTGTACTTCGCGCTTTTGGTCACGAGGTTCAGCCGTGCAGTTGTGGAACTAGAAGAAACTGAAACTTGAATGACGGCAGCATCGATTGCCCCAAATTTTTAAGTGACCACTGAACCATTGAAACACACGAAATTGAAATTTAGTTGACTGTAAGTAGCCTCCTCTTTGAAAATGTTTTTACGGAGCATGGTGGTTTATATTGATGAACAGGCGCTGCGCTTGGGGGGAATCTCTCATCTTTTGGATTCCCCCAACAACTGAGAAGCAAATTTTGAATTCTCCGTCTTTTGGAATTCCACCCCAACATTTGGTTTTTGGCACTGCGCCTGTCGATGAATCCCCTTTAAAAGTGCCAGCTCCCAGAGAAGATTACAAGGGAGTAAAGTGCTCACTCGAGCGAAATTCGATCGTAAAATTCATGTAGATAAATGCCTCGGCGATGATTGGCATGATATTCGTGTCGCTTTTGTATACGTGAAATTGGTTATCTTCCTTGCAACAGTGGCTGCAATATTGTTCACACAAATAGCCCTGCAAGATGATTTTGCGACGAACGTTTGCTTACCGATATCCAGTTGGTTGAAAATTGCGACGAGGCTTGACTTGTAAGGCATTGTGTGCGCAACCGGAGTGGCATTTCGCGTTGAGCTCAGTTATTTGCATTTCGATTCGTTCATCGCTCTCAGCCTATGAAAGAGCAACGCAAGAAACAAGCAGTAAACTGCGCATGGGTTGATGGGGGATGTGCACCTCCGTAAATCGGTCGGTAACGGTAGAGGACCTTCTTACCATTTTCCTTATACGCACCACCAAGTAGCCGCGACATCCCCCCAATTGTTTAAACCTGTGTATACCGCTGTCACAAAGCTGTAAAGTCACTTACGATTATGTGCCAGGTGCAAATGCTGGGGTATATGGTTTTGTTTCCGCCAATGGCCCAGAACAATGACTGCCAGGTGTCCAAGGCCTGCAAGTAGCCGCCGCAACCGTCGGCATTCTGAGACGGTTGTCGTTCAATGCAAAAATCGCCGCCGAAACCCATTGGGCAGACGCACTTCGAGCAGTCTTTCGGGTTCGGATAACCGCCTCGTCTGCACTTGGTCGTACTACCCTTACACGGTGCTGAAATGCGACTGTTGCATTATATGTTCGTAATGCAATCATTGGATTTCAGCCTTTTTGACCTCGATACGAATCTGCCACGCCAGTGGGTGGAGGCCGACATGACAATATTGCGCAACAACACGTCACTTTGATAATGTGAGCGTCAAGTAACCCCACGCTTCTTAAAGTATTCGATTTCCTCCTACGGTTTTGCTGACCGTGCTGAAGCACAAGAGGGCCCCAGTGGCATAGCATGGCTCTGATGACGGCGGTACTTTTTGCAATTATCAGTCTTGTATTGTGCTCGGTGACTGATCACCCCTCAAGATGACCGCTGGGTAGTATTCTTTTTTGAGCCCAAACTTGTCGTTATCAAAAGACAACTCGATAATGCAGCAACAACCCGCCTCATACCCAGACATCCGTAGTGTCGGTTCATTTCGAGAATGTCGAGGAACGAGGGACCCGTTCGTTGACCCATAGTCTGAAGGTAGAGCGAGTCGAGCGGGATGATGACGGGCACGTTCCTTTCGATGGCGAACGACGCGCTCGAGTAGCTCATCACGCTACCGTACTCGTATGGAATGCCGTAGAAGTTCATGTCGGGCGGCGAACTGATGTCAAAGTTCCTGGCCATGTCCGGCAGTACATTGGTCAGATTCACCCACAGGAAGTCATCCCGATCATAACGCGATTGTTCATGATAGAAACCGAGCGCGTGACCGATCTCGTGACCGGTTATACCGAGCTGAAAACAAAGGGATTATTCTTTTCTGGCATAACATCGCGTCAGACTGTTTGAAAAGCAATATTCTGCCGCCAGACCTGAAGAATTCGACGAATGAAGGATGGCTTGAGGGTGGCGGATATGGGGCCATTCGTATACGGTTTTACGCAAGCAAATTTGTGGCGCTCTTGAGACCCCAAATGCAATATGCAATCGATATCTAAAGGCTGCTTTACGAATCTTGAATGAAATAGTTTTCTGAGACACCCTCTAAAGAAGACGATGTAAAGAGGAGTCACAGTCAGTTTTTCGAAATGTATGGATGGCCCCTACGACTCGAGTTAAATCGCAACACCTTTTGAATTCTCAGTAAACATACACAAAACATATTTTACAATTCGTACATATTCGCAGCCATCGCCGATCGAGACTAGCTGCTGACCAGTGATCCGACCGATGTTCGAGTAGCAGCCTGCACCGTTGATAAACTTGAGCGAGTCGACATTGTCATTAACCTCAGCGTTATATTCAAAGCGGACGCACGTGTGATCTTGCCAGAATTTCAGCGCGTTTTCAATCGCCACCCTCTTTATTGGGGCTGAAAAAATACACAGCATTTATTACTTTTTGTCTTGCTTCAAGGTCCCTTATGGTAGTGTAGTTTAATGCCTATGACGATTCGACCACTTCGTCATCTTTCCTATTATAATAATGTAGCGTAGTACAATGTGATGACCCCGGATGGATGGTGACCTCGAATGGAACCTCGGGAAATAATAGTGGATGCCGTACTATTTTTGCGAACTGCGGCAATGCATCGGATAACATACCCAAATAGTCGTCAAAAACGTATGGAATCGGATGGGTCAGCGACCACTTGTATGCTGGATCTGCTTTGGCTTTTCTCTTTTGCCGGCTGTTGCCGACCAAGATGTCATCCATTTGCTCTGGAGTGAGCAGAATATCTGATTGATACAGGTAATCGGCGATTTTCTGGTTCAACTCCCACACATCCTTGAACCTGTCTGCGCCGTCCTCGTATTCCACGGTCTTTCGATCCGGGGCTTTCTATAGATAACAACGGTGAACCTATATCATTCTCCGTGGGATATATTAAACATAGGAGGTTGAAAAGGTTTAGAAATAGCTAATGTTGATTGTTTAGGGTATCGGATGAGGTAATCTTGGGAAGGGGTACACCCCCACCCCACCCCACCCCACCCGAGCATTGCAAAAGATCGTTTGGAGGGGTGCGTATTCCGCAAAAAACTTATATCCCTGCAGATGGTGCCAACTCGGGGCTACGGTAACAGTACCACACTGCTTGCGGTCTCTGGTTGCAAAATATTGCGGAAATGTATATCGATTTGCTAGCGACTGCAGCACTGATATCGGATGCGCGCATGTTTGTGGCAAATCTAACTGTTCAGACAATAATAGCGATACGTACAATGTCGGGGACAACGGCGGGATCGAAGGAGCGTCGCACGTTGACGTTGAGCTTTTTCAGCTTTTCTCGAATTTGCACCAAGTCCTTGTCCGTCAGTTTAGTGGAATGCGCGAGAAAAGATTTTCTGACCTAAAAAATCTTGATTCACGATTGTGTACAGTGCAAGATTAATGGTTCATAACGTTGACCAGTAAAACAGTTGAGAGTAGATGCAGCGTGGATATGTAGAGATATAGGGCCTGTTCATAAATCATGTCTCTTTCTAGCAGGGTGCGGTCGCGAAAGGACTGAGACGCATGCGTTATGCTATGACGTCATAGCTAGGCTTAACCATAGAAGGGGGTCGTCAGGGCGGGTTGCAGCCTGACGGCAGGGGATGCCAAAAAATCCAAAGCAGCGTATATGAATGGCTACATGAATACGGCGGGTCCCGACACGTGACTGTTCCAAAATTAAGCGAGGGACAATTAACCTAGTTCCGGTTTTACCGCCGATAGGGGCCGCTGTCGCAGGACATTTTCCATTTTGAAACATGTCTTCCCTATCCCAAAGTTCTCATTGTACTTTCCTCAAATGAAAATACCGAGAAGCGTTGAATGTTCCTTGCCGGAAAGCTTCATGCATGGCTGCAAGTTTCATTCTATCACCAACCTCGGCACCACTCGCATCATTTGCGCCCGAAGAGCCAACTTCATTAGACGTCTTCGTCGTGCTTTCAATCGGAACCGGAAGCGACGTCACTCGTTCATTTATGAGAAAGAGCACGAAAATGAACAGAAAATGCATCTGCAGCGGGCAGTGCGATTGACTTGGCAGACGTTGTAACTGTCGTAGTATATAGTGTAAAAACGATTTTTAAACCAGACCTCTTGGATCCGGGTCAATCACTCTTTTTCGCAGTATAAAGGTGACAAGTGAAACTTCGAGACGTCTGCAAAAAAATCAGTTCACAAGAGATTTCATCTGAAGAACCCAGATTCAATACTTGGATAAACCAAACCAAAAATCTTTACTGAAGTGTTTCGTATAAGATATGCTCCTACCAGTCAATGAAAAATATGCGTGTGTTCGACAGTTTATTGATTTAGCTACTTACGTTTCAAATTTTAATCGAGAAGTTGTCAATCACGAGACTCAATGAATCAGATAATGGTCAGACTATATAAAAGGGCTGGGATCGAATCGCGCCCGCGCGTTTCTCGACGTAGGAGTTCTATCAGAAACCGGAACGCGGATTTGGCCTGGACATTGACTTTAAAACCTTGAACTTTGATTATAATCTTTTACGTTTCAACCCTTCAACCAACAATATAACCTTCCACGAGAATGCGTAACTGGCAAAATCTAGGAGAGATTAAGGGTTAAGTGGTGTCCGCAATTTCATCTCTAGTGTGAAAGAGAAACTATTAGTATCCGCTTTTCTGATTGTTGGATTATTTCACAGATACGCGAAAATGTATTTAATAAGATTCTGAATGCCGCAACATTACTGAGCCGTAATAATTGATGAGAACATGCAGGGAACACAGCGTTGCTGCTTCTGCGACGATGAACATGTTCTTGCTGGCGAGCAGCGTGTATATAAGGAGCGTTCAGAGAGTTCAGAGACCCGTGGTCACTCACCTGCTTCGCAGTTTCTATTGCCCGATTGTGACCATCGGTCGTAAACTGTGCTGCATCTATTACTCGACTGAGCTATTTCAGTGTGATCAAAGACGTTGAGCGCTGTAAATGCTGCAAACGAGTGTCCACGTTCAAAAGGATTTTCGCTTGGGCAGCGCTTTCATGCGCTATCACTACAAACACAAAGGCCTCAACAGATTTATCACTTGCACATGCGCACCGCGTGATCGGGCGTTTCGAATCAAAAAGCTGAACATTAGCCAATTTTGCGATTATAAGAACGAGCCCCCATAATGCCATGAAAATCCATCGTTCTTGTAATGTCTCAGTAGGGTTTCAATTGAAGAGACTGCAGTGTATTTCGCATTGGTTTATTTTCGCGTTCCTGCTATCATTTGCCGACATAATGAGGGCCTTTGGTTCTGAATGGATCTCTCCCAAATTAATTTTTCCCTTAGCTTCTACACGCATCACAAACATACATTAAGATAGAAAAATTTGATCCTTATCTGTTTATACTTTCTTACTGGAAAAAGCAGGCGACAAAACCCATTATCGAGTACAAGGAAAGAATATGAACGTCTTTTTAGCGTTTGACTTTATTGAAAATCATACAAAAGAGTAATATATGAGAAACTAAAAAAGCAATATCGCGCAGCGGCCCTCGATTTACCATTTGACAAGGATTTCTTGACTTCTTGACATTCTGTAGTCCTATCCACCTTGAAAAGTTGCCGGAAAGAGTGCAGAATCAGTCACTGAAGATGGGGAAGGAGGGCGAGCGATGTACCAAAGAGGCCACAAACATATGACGAAGCGCTTTGGGAGGGGGGATGAGAGGCGCTGTTACGCTTAACAATGCATAGTGCTGTAGCAAGGTGCGGGTTATGATAGGTATGCATTATCCAAGGGTAGAGGTATCTCGAATGGGGTAGATTGATGTGTCCAGCGGCACGTCCATCTGGAATTCAGGAGCGGCACTGAGCTTTACAATGGCTGTCTAGGGGTATCCACCGATCCAGCTCACCCTTAAGCCGCTCAGACGTGCCCAGCTCAGATGTGCCTGACATGAGATAGCAATGCGCCGTGGAAGGCAATGAAACAGTTCTGCCATACGGGAGATGAAAAAGAAAGAAAAAATTATTAAACATATGCAGATAGAATGAGGATCATTGTTAAAATTTTGGTTGACATTCCCAGAAAAAAGGACGCCATATCCCCAGCGATCGACAGTTCTGTCAAGCATTGCCGACGGCTACGAAGCTTTGCCCCATTTCTATCAAGCTTCGCCGACGGCGACAAGTGCGGACTGCGTCATGTTTCAAATATCAGAGTTCATTTGGGACGCGGGCAAAAGTGAGTACTGATTACCAGAAGAATGCAAACAAAGTTACGGAGCTCAAAAACCACCCGCATCAGACAAAATTCATCCGGTTACATATTCTTGAATGGTTTATTGTTATATAATTACATATAGACTCAGCATACTCTGATATTATCGAGGATGCTGAGTAAATTTGGTTGCGTTGCTTTTTCGCGAGGTCTCAATTTTTCAGTGTAACTGTACCAATTCATATTTGACAGGGCGTGACCAAACTGCTAATGTTTGTTGGCACATGCGGACCACGTGCTGAGAAGTTCATGAGCATGGGAAAATGTATGCATGTTCATCTTCATAATCAAAAAGAATGCAAATTACGCAGTCAGAGAGAGAGAACTTAAAAGTTAGTGTCCTAGACAGCCACCCCAATCGTTTGTCAATCGTCAACCATGCTCGTCAGTTGGTTTGCGCTGTTGGCTTTGGCAAATTTTCTGCTGGGTATCGGCTACTGTGCAACAACACAGTACTCGGTTCATATTGGCACTCAAGCGACGATTGTTGGCTATGAATATGACAACCCACCGCAACGCCGATTTTTAGGCATTCCCTATACGCAGCCCGTAACAAATCGAAATCGCTTTACAGTAAGTCTCTTTCATTGTTTAATTACTTATTGCAATACTGTAAAGTTGCAATATGATTTACTTAAAAAATCTGCACTAGAGATGGACAGCGGCTAAGGGTCTAAGTCGCTGCGAATCCTATTCACATTATCTAAGGTTGGGGAAGAACAAACACCGCCTCGTGATCTAGGTACACGGTCAAGAAGTCCCCAAACGAATCGCCGGTTCGGACAGCATTGACTCGAAAATTTATTTATGCCAGTATCATATCATCATATCATCAAGCTCTCCACCGGCAGGGCCCGACGGCCTTGTCTATCTCTGGGTCGGGATTGAAGATCTGCACCCCTCACCCATTTGCTCTCGAATCTCGCCGATTGTAAAAAAGTCAGATATTTTATCCTCCGCTAACTGAATAACTGAAAACCGTCAGTTTTACCCATACCTGTAACCGGGGGGGGGGTCTAGGGGGGTCACCCCCCCCAGCCAGGGGTCGGACCCCTCCCCCCGGCCGGGAAAAAAACTTTTTG
>JAQGAX010001705.1:0-10424 GCA_034698105.1 Plectus exinocaudatus | reverse complement strand
ATCAGCTTGCAAAGTTGTGCTTGCAATGCTGAACAAGAGCCGATCAAACCCTTTTACATAATTTTTGCCCACCCTGTATAACGGTGACTTTCATTTGACACTGAGGTCTGTCACGGCTGCCATTTCCTGGACTGTTGGTATTGTTGCCAAAGTTATGTACTGTAAATAACTAGAGGTATCGAAAAGCAAGGGAATTAAATGCTCCTTTCGTCGTCGTGTCTTTCAATATTAAATTGCAGCATTATTGGCACCCAATGCCGTACGCCGGTGCCGCGGGTCTTAGTCTTCTATCGATCATAGTAGGACTGATTATTCTCCCTGAAACCAAGGGGCAGCCGATGCCAGACAGCCTCGAGGAAGTCAAAGCCGGCCGACTTCAGAAAATCGACACGAAAACCGCCCGAGAACTCGAATCGCTTGTTACTGAAACAAAAACGTAATGGAAATCGTCGCAAAGCAAAATGTTTGACGATTCCGTATACACCTAGAGTGAAATTATTTGATTACGTGCTGAAGCAGATACTGCCTTGATCAGATGAGTGTGGGGTGGACCAGGGGGTGTGGGGGCACAGGTGGGCACCATCCGGTAGGGGGAGGGTTGCACTGGGGCTTTTAGGGAATGCGCAAAAATCCCCCACACGACCCAAGCTTAGTTTCTATCCATTGCAAACCTCTCATTCATTTTTCGCGACGTAGTGGCAAAAATGTTTTGCAACCTCTCTGGAATTTTCGGTCAAGGTTGCAAAACCGTCTGAGGGCGAGTTGTGAACCCCCCCTACCGTCCTGATTGCCACTGCAGGTCTCGTCACGCCCACCTCTCACTTTTCCAGTGCCTGTACTTCATTTCCAGCGAAAATACCCTCCTTCAACAAATCCTGTCTTTGCCTGCGCTGATTGTTTTTATTATTTGTCGCTAAATAAAGCACACTTCTGCCTGTGTAGCAGCAAAATATAAACAAACCAGTAAACTTGCGCAAAGCCGACATTGTTCAGTCACTCTGTGTCCTCTGACTCAAATAAACCCTGAATAATTTCGGCGACAAACACGTGCGCTGCTTTTGCACGTGAGCAGTCGTGCTGTGATGTATGCTTGCCAAGTGCCATGCTTCGTTGGGCTACTATTCAAACGAAGAAAAGTGAGTGTTGAAGGCCTCGAGACATTTGTCAACATGATCTGTGGTTAAACAAATATATTCCTTCAAACAACTTATTGGATCAAAGTTCTAGAACAAAGATACCGCTTGGTCTTTAGCTTCTGCAGGAAGAATACGGTAGCTACTGTCTGTATGTGTTGCTCATATTATGTTTTTAGTTTATTCTGTCATTTATTCACAGTGCATTAGGTTACAAAAACACAACATGCAATCACATTTCCTCATTTGTTTCATTTAGTCAAGGTAAGAGAGCGAATGTTCGCTGTTCAGTGACAACGGCATTTCCAGTTAAAAGTGGTGAACAAACAAAATTATCGTAATTCGTCCAATGTCCCGCAATTTCTCGTACAATTGTCAAGAATTAATATTCGAATCTCTTGGTACCTGCATGTAAGGCGTGCGGGAAATTTAGGCGTTGGACAAATCACGATCACTGTGATTTCAAAAATGCAAATAGCAGCCAAGTAGACAAACTTCAGCACCAAAGGAGATAAAATGCAAGTGCAATATTTGACCCACAGTGATGCACAAATGCGCTACTTAATTCGTCTGTTAAAGACAACAAATGCACGTAATGTACTTGTTTGCTTACACCAAGTGACATATTGGGCGGATACTGATTGGTAACGACTGTCGTTTCCATGGTAACAACAAAAGATGAGCAGGAGACCAACCTCATTTCACTAAAATTTTAATCAATTGTACAAATTTTGCAACACCGCTGTTCACCACAAAAAGAGTGGTGTCGCGGTTTGGGTCACGATGGAAATGGAAGGAAATTCATTTCAAGAATACTTTGCTCATCCATGACACCAATGTACCGTATTTATTCTAATAGTACGACCGGTCGTACTATTTTTCAATCGACCGCTAGGGGGTCGTACTATTAGAGACGATCGTACAATTAGAGACGGTCGTACTATTAGAATAAATACGGTATTATGATCAAATAGTGATATCTGATTCATCATGCCAACGCGAGATCTATGGAAATGAGGCCACGGTCTCCGGTGCAGTCATACATTTCCCCTTTAGCGGATGTTATGCATCTAATACTAATAGGCCGGTTTTGCGCCTTCGACGTTCATTCCGATTGGAACGACCGAGACTGAAGTATGCCCGAGCGACCATTGCTGATTGCCATTATTGTTGGGTTCAGCTGTTTCCGTCGGCTCCGGATCCATCGCCCATTTGGCCGGTGTACCCAGGCCGAAGAACGCGAAGAAGATATTGCCAACGATCATGGTGGCGGCGTACACGAACCAGACGATCTGCCACTGAGCGACCGTGTCGTCTGGAGCGATCGCGCCCACAAGGACGGGCACTATTAGCATCGTCACGCACAACATGATCTAAATGTTTATTTATATGAGCAAAAGAGGAAAAAGCGGTCTAAGATGGGTGGGATTCGAACTCGTGACCTTTCGCTTAATGCGCAAGTGAGTTAACCGCTGAGCTAACTGCACGTTCCTCCTCTTGTGCTTGGCTAGTTTATATGATGCACGTCTGCAATGTTATGAATGCTAATAGAAGTTGCTTGCAATGCATAGCCAGTATGTTGGTTCATTGGCCGACTTTAAGAACCGTCGCCTCTTGTTTGCTTTTTAATGTCATGTGTTCACGATAAAAGCGACAAGAAAAATCCTGCAGTAGCGTTTGCAAGTCAGATGAACATCCTTTGAGATAACATATGGTCGGATCTGATGCGTTTATTAAGTTGCAGTTCCAACTATCCAACGAACATCTAACCCCTCCCAACTGACCAGGTCTGCTCCCACCGCGCAAAAAGCCCATCCCTGATTGTGACCCTGATTGTACCGTACCTGAACAACGCTCATAACGAACGAGCTGTAGTGACGCGAGATGAGCGTGGCGCTTTTGTAGAAGCCGCCCGTGTTGAAGCCGAGCAGACTGGTGCCGCAGATGAGAAGGGCCAACGCGAGCATCGGGTCCGTGGTCGGAACGAAAGCCAAGCCGATGAAGAACACTCCCATACCGAAGAAGGCCACTGTGTTGTACACCTTGACTTTCAGGGTTTCAGGGAAGCAGCGCACCTAGAAATTTAATTTTTACGGCGGAATTGGGGACGGGATTGACTTTGGGGTTATGGCCATAGATTCTATAACCTCTCAAACAGCAACCTCCATTTTACCCCCTCGATCCCCTCGACCAGGTCTACCGGCAGCCCTGTCTATGGTTAAGCATAGATATGACGTCATGGGTCACGCATGTGACCGATCCTCTCCAAAGCTCCCGAATACTCCCAAAGTGTGACGTAATTTATATTAGTCTTTCTTTCTTAAAGCTGTTTATTCCCACTATGTCGTGACATCAGTTCTTTCGGGTTTTCCGACCCTCGTAATGCGACACGTGCTCCTCGGTCGGCGGTCGCAAGCCTGACACCGGAGTCGACGCTACTGGGGGTCGAACCTCCGACCTTGAGGCTGCGAGCCGAGGCTCTTAGACTACTCGGCCACAGCGCCGTCAATTTATATTAGCCTCATAGTAACAAAATTAACGCACCTTGTCGCTGGTTAGACCACTGATGAGCTTGACGACAAACTGAACGAACGGGGGTAGGGCTGCCGACAGACCCGTTTTCTCCACAGGAAATTTCATCACTTTGTTCAGAAATGTGGGTGAGTAAAGCATGACCAGGTTGGTGCCGGAGAAGTTGCTGAACGCCGCCACCCACACCGCCCAAACTGCGACCGTCTTGAAGATGGATCGATAAGGAATGTTTCTCGTCGCCTGTAAATGTATTGATTTAGTAGAGATTTCAATTAAAAAAAGCAGATTGTAATCTTAAAATTAAAACAAATCCGAAAATCGTCTGTGATCCGAATCCAGGGCTGTGCCATAGTAAGTGCTGACTGTGCTGAAGCACACGGGCGCCGGACAACGACTAGTAGTAAAGGGGGCGCCGAGAGGCGCCCCGCTAATAAAAAAGGGCGCCAAGTCAAGAGGGCGCAATAGTCAAGCACATAGGCGCCCCAGTGGCATGGCATGGCCCTGACCGTATCCTGTTACCAAGGCAACAATACGATCACGTGCCTAAGTTGACAGTATAATGCTGTGATCTTCCAGTTGTAAACAGGAGTTATATGAAATATTTGGCAGTGAAATTGCGGTATTTTATTCCGAGCCTGGGAAAGGAGACCTTTGATCGAAGTCAGTGCTTTATCTTTTACTTTTTCCTAATCAGTTTTTTATATATTTTGAATGAAAGTATTACGATATTGACGCAAAGGCATGAAATATTGAACAAACTAAACCATGTCAAAGTATAGTATGCTCATATTGGAGCGCTTTGTTTCTGCAGGAGCTGCAAATTATTATTTTTTCGCCACTTAAGAATTGCGCTGTACACCTCGTTTGGTATGATGGGATCTTTTGCATTGTAACAACTGACCTTCTTGTTCGCGGCCGACTTGGCCTTGCCGACGGCCAACTTGTTCAGCTCCGTCTGCCCAACAAATGGATGATTCTTTGGCGTATTTTGGTAGAAGAGGGCGAAGATGACGAAGACGATAGCGCAGAATCCGCCATGGAAATAATACACGGAGCGCCATCCTGAACCAAGGAAATTAGCCTTAATCAGGGAAAATAACCTTAAGCAGGGAAACTAGGCTACTCAGGGGAAATCAAGGATTCTCTTTTAAAATAGCGCACATAAATATTATGCTACTCTTTTGAGCGTGTCATTCGCTAATACATGCGGTTACAATGAAGGGCGACTGGCCAAATTTTACTGATATAACTCTTGATCATAGTGGATTTCGATAGATAAGGTATTCCGCTTAAAAATATTGCAGGAAAAACATAGCGACTGATTGCGACTCTCTTGAGCACTGAACGGTTACGGTAAAGATTTTTAAATCGACCAACCGAGAGAAGTGCAGAGAGCGCCCGACAGGGGGTTGGTGGCGCTCGGCGCCAATTGGAGGAAACTGGTCAGGATGGAGAGGAATAAAGCGTTCTGTTTCAGGGTGGCCCATTTCGCCGTTACGCCGCCGACCATAGGGAAGCAGGCGGCGAAAGCGATGCCCTGAAAAAGAAGGAAATGAAATGCTTTCGCTACGTAATGGAGAAAAAATATTACACTGAAAAGATCGGAGTTTCGGCCGTTTTGGGTATAGCAGGACTATGAAACGCCTCCCCTCCTCCCTCCGATTACTCCCTCAGGCTGCCGACCATATAGCCTAAGCCTAAACCATTGCTCACTATAATTTGAATTCCCTTAAATTTGTCTGATTTTTTAAATATTGTGCCCTTGATTATGCATTTCTTCTGAAACACTCCAAATTTTGACCCCTATTACTTATGTACCCCAGACCCCTATCCAAAGCAAGGGCTGCCATCGCGTATTCACACCTCCGAAACGCACCACCCCCCCCCCCACTGGCAACTGATGTCCAGCTCTGTGGCAATTACCTGAATCGCCCGTAGCACCAAGAAGTAGACGAGACCGAGTTCAGCGGCAGTGGGTATGAGTAAGGTTGCGAGGGCTGATAACAGTCCAACGACGGTGAAGACTCTGCGCTGTCCTTGGTGGGTAAACGCGTAGGTGAGCGGGATGATCGAGATGAGCGCCCCGACCGCCACCGCGCCGATCAGGAACATCTTTTGTGTCGGCGAGTAGTCGAACTTGGAGCTGGTCGCGACGGTTTCTTCTTGCGCCAAAGACATGGGAGGTATGGTTACCCCGAATCCGTCGTTGATTGTCGCATCACGCTTTTCTCGTTCGGTGCCTGTTGGCAAGAAGTGAAATAATGTTCAGCCGCATTCCTTTTTTTTAAAAACACCATTGCGACAGTTGGATGGGGTAGCAGGTGTGGGCGCTGGAGTTGGATGGGAGGTAAGCTATACTTCGTGGAGGGTCGTATACAGTTGAGGATTGGTAGGACCCGTACAGAGATAGCCACGGATTTTTGTGTAGGGGTGATATGACGTCACTTTTCGCAAAAGTGCCATTCTATCCCGTGTAAATTTTTTTTCAGACCCTCTGTGGGGGTGATTTCCATGCAAACCAATTTTTTGTTTCGGGTGATTTGGGTGCTTGTGGGGGTGATATCACCCCTCGTGGCATTGTCTGCCCCGACCCCTAATACTTCGAGATCGATTCGTCGTACCCCATCTGGTCTACAGCGACCTAGATGACGTCATTTTCAATGATATAACTTGACCTTATTTACATTCATACAATTACAGTATCATGTAACATTACTGGGTTTTGTCAGTTCTCCACCTTCCTCCTACTTCGGGCGGTATCAGACACCAATCTTGGTTGCCTCCGACCCGGCTCATCCGTGTCCCCCTGTGATGTGTCGTACTTTTGTTCCTATGCTGTATTGCTAGATTTGCGTGTTCGTGCTCAGTTGTCATCGCATGGTATCGGGTTGAACGAACAAATAAATAAAAAAAATAAAAATAAAATAAATCGGCTTCTGATAACATTCTTGAACATTGGTAGAATGTACGCAACCCGACCTGATCAACCTGACCGGAAAGATCCGGTCGGGTTGCGGTCTGTAAAAACATCCGCACGGTGAAAAATCCATGGAGCAAGCATCAAAGTGGTAGAAAGCGTTCACGTTCTGACGTCTCTTACTCCCTTTTTATTCCCAAAAAAACTTCGATTTTTCTCAATTGACTAAGATGTACGTATGCTGATATGAAAAGTTTTCCACATAAGTAGGGCGTTTTCAGGGGTTTCCATGGAGGATACCTGTAACCAGGAGGTCTGATGGTCATCCCCTGGCCTGGGGTCCTAGGGGGTCACCTACCTCCCTCCCGACCGGTCAGACCCCCACTGACCACGGACACCCGTTAAGGTATGCATGGGGATGTCCAGATGTGGACGAAGGTTGGGGTCTCGGAAAATATTTTAAAACGTTCTACCCCTTATTCCCGTGCCCATGTCTGGAGGCGCCCCCGTCGCCCGTAGCAACAAATCCTTACCAGTTCGTCCGAGATACGAATGCATTTGCAGAGTTTGGTTGGCTTCTGTGGCATCCACGTGCTTCGGTCCCATGCAGATGACGGTGAAGTTGAAGGCGAGAATGTTCGACCAGACTGACGACAAGCACAGCGTCACCAGCACCAAAATGAGATAGCGGGTGCGCGCGCCAAATTCGCATCTGCACCGGCGCGGCTTCTCTTTCTCAGGGTTGGAAAATTCGACGACGGCGGGCTTGGCTACATCGACGCCCTTTTCCGCACTGTCCGACGAAGTCATCATGGTTGTTTTTCTGGTTTCGCACTTCGGCTGAAATTTTGACTTTGTAAAAAGCTGTGAGAAATCGCACCAAAGAGAACTAGGCATCATAAGTTTTTATGCCTTTTGGAGAAAAAAATAAGCCTTGAATCGATTGCATTACACAAAAGAACTTTTGCGGTGTAATATTCATCTCCCTTCGAATCTCTGATAAATTGACGGATAGATTTGTTTCATACAGCGATCTGTTTGAATCAATCATTTACGCACTACTATTTACAAAGAAGAAGCTTGAGTTGCATACCTTGAGTTATCCGAGACTGCGATTGAGGAAAGGATTATGCCGATTGTCCGCGTGATCAGTTTAAGAGAGACCCACGCAAATGCCGTCTCCTGCCGATCATTCTGATTATATTTTGCGCAAATAGCTAGCTGCCAGTCGAGCAACTGGTTGGCTGACCCCGCCCCAAAGGGGCGCTGCCTAATTCTCTTCCTTCTCAATATGACGTGTAGCTCGCCGAACGGTTTTTTCTAGCATTGAAGAATTCTCTAGCATTTTTCAAGGTCAGAAGAAGCAAACATCGGGTGTCAGAGTCCACCAGTGAATCAACCAGTGTCAATAGAGGATTATTAGAGGATCGCTTGTCATGTCTGGTTTGAGGCCACTTGAGCACACTTGTAGCTGCTGCTCCCCAACATGTTTGCCGTCCTCTTTACTTTGACATCGACAGTACACACAAACTTCTTAATGTCCGTCCCTTTGTTCTCGCCTCTTTTAATTTCGACTCGTTACATAACTGGTTCCAGAGCGTCGAGCACGTGAACGGAGATCGTGTTCAATCCGTATTTGCGCTTTATCTTTCCACTGGCACACAGACTAGCACCGCTTAATTCCTTTTCTTTTCTTTGGCGCCCGTTAATGCTTTCATCCCGCCAGGCACCTATCGCCTCGTAAATCGTAAAATCTCTGTTGGCTTTTTCAACTTTCCCAACAATCTCAACGTATTCATAAGTGTCCAAAGCGGCCGACTCAAGTAGCTGCCCATTCAGATGACGTTAGCGGTTCTGTTTGAATTCGTACTGCCATATGATTTAGCGAGTTCTGCGATATTTACTAGTTCAATGAGCTCAGAGAGGGTTTCTTTGATGTCAAGTGGAGGTGGGTAGAGGTGCGAGCGCAAACATCGCCTGATCTCTGAATAATCAAAAGCAAGTTCAGTCAAACTGCGACAAATTGTTTCTGTCTGAAAATTGGACTTCGACCAAACACAACGTTATTAACAGAGCAGACATGCGCTAGTCTTCTGATTGTCTTGCTTGGAATACAGCAGTCGGTAAGGCAAAGAAATGGACGTGAGATGCAGATATACTTTCAAGATATGAAACATCCTAAGTGACACAGTCTTATAAAAAGCGATAATCAGATCAGGAGAGTGACAAATATAATATGTACTGTCGCACTCTAAAACTGGTCAAGTCCTCGACGCCGCTTTTCTACTGCACGCCGCCCAGCCCCAAGCACAAATTGCTTCAACGACGGTACAACCTTGCGTAAGCAGAATAAGTCCAAATGAGTCAAAGGGGTTCAATATGAATAGGCAATATAGGATCGTTGGAATCAGGAGCCGTATTCATGAAATGCGGGTTACAGGGTTAAGGTTTGGGGCACAATGCAAAGTATAGTTTTATCGATTATCCCAGAGACCTATGCTTTGCATTGTGCCCCAAACCTTAACCCTGTAACCCGCATTTCATGAATACGGCTCCAGGTCTATCCCTTCTTCTGTAGCCGAGGAGCCGTGTCATTGAGCAAAACCAAAATGCGACGTTGAAGGTCAAAAGCAAGCGGCTGCGCTGACTGCTACTAAGAGCACCGGATATTGATGGGTCATGGAGTCAGGAGGTTAAAAATCGACCAACTTTCTGCACATTGCTCCACACCGGTATAAGGTAGATTTTTTAATGAAAATTGATCAATTGTCACTTTTATACTGTGCTTCATGAAACGGAAAAATGATGATCCATCAAATCATCAAATATATAATCCTGCCTCTGGTAATGATACGAGGGCGTCACGCGAAAATGACATCACGATAGTTTGTCTCTGAACATCCAGAACAGACGGCCCAATATGGCATGCGTCAGTAGAATTGGGTTATGCAGCGTGTTCAACACGTTGTATTGAATAAATTGTATGCGGATGCAGCATTAGAAAGCCCACGCACGTGCCTCTTCCCCGCGCCCATTGCAGAGATGCTCAACATCTGGCTGCTGGGTCTATGACGTCCCTATTCCAATAGAGTCCCATTTTTTAAATTGTAAATTTCTTTGTTATAGCTGTATAACCGCAGGTGGCTTAGTGGTAATGCGTTAGCCCGTTAACGCGTCTCAGGACCGACGCACGCTGGTTCGTTCCCCGCCATGGTTGGCAAAAAGTCCCAATCTTTGATTGGGTTTCCGGTGTCAGGCATGCGACAGCCGACCGGAAGGCATGTGTCGTATCGATATGCCTTGCTGTATCGTATCGATATGTCGTATCGATATGCCCCCAACCCGCCTTGCTCATACGCTGAGCACACTCGCCAGCGGTGTAACTCGGCCCCCTATAAAGTCTGTGATCCAAAATCAGACGTGTAGCTAGAATCGGATGACCGGGGGGCAAATTTAGGAACTGGGGCGTGCAACCTTGGAAACCCGAGGGGTACCTGGAGAAAATTGAGCGGCAAGCATTGAAAATTCCAAAAAACTGCGGGGGGGGGCAGTTCCAAAAACTGGAGGAAATGCTCCCGCATCCCCCTTAGCTACGCGACTGTCGCAAACCCTTAGTCCGTCCCCATCCCCTAATGTCCATGTCTGGCCTACGGGTCACAACGTGTCGTCTCCCAATAAATCCCAAGCTGCGTTTTGCAGACAACAACACTTCCCCGATTTGTTATTCTCTCGTTTCCGTCGTGCCGGTCGTTCTAGCAAACAGGCAATGTGCGTTGGGCTTGCCGTTTGCGCTACAACGAGCGGCGCTAGCAAAAGGTTTGCTTGTGAAGGTTGCTGTGCTA
>JAQGAX010001704.1:0-10429 GCA_034698105.1 Plectus exinocaudatus | reverse complement strand
CGCGCTGTTGCTGCTTGTTCTTGTTGATCAGTCGACTAATGGCTGATTCGACGGATGGTCTTGTCCGGGTAGTCAACTCTATTGGTGCAACGGATTCACCGTCGGCCGACCGATCGCCGATCAGCTCTTTGCCAGCCGGCAGACGCGCCCAGTCAGTGACGGTGTTCGGAAAGACGACGGGGGCGTTGCTGAGCGCTTTGCGTTTGCAGCCACCGTCGACAGCGGCCGCCGATGCCGACTTGGAAGTCGATGAAAGCTTCGGCGGCTTCGATTTGGTGGGTGGCGGCGGCGTCGGTTCGCTGATCTGCTTCGCTTTCGTCGAAGGCAGCAGTGGATAATTATCGCTGATGGTGACGTCCTTGTTGGGCGCGACGATGCGGGCGTAGTCATCGGTGGAGAGCGTCGGGTAGCCGATGTTGGGGACGATGCCGGCGTAGGTCGGAGGGCCCATAGGAGCGCCACTGATCGGCATCCCGAAGAACGGCTGCGGTAGGAACACGTGACCTTGAAAGACGGCCGGAACGCCTGAAATCGTTCCACTTGACACAGTCCTGCACACAGTCGAATTGCTCCAACTGTACGCCGACAGAATGTTCGGATGTTCAGGCGGTCGACTAAGGAAGGATGTGTCACACATTGGGTTCATTTCGAAATAACAGCCACTGAGCATTGATTCATCAAACATGAATCACTGATAAAGTCGTGTGCATACCAAATTCTTAGAATAAAACAAGTATTACGCGCAGAATTCCCCCTGAATGTTGTGGATAGGCAGCGGCAATGACACTGCAGCAAGGGTGCTCAAAGGCGTTCTTTTTTGCGGCAGCGGCGATAGCTCAGCAAATGGACAAAAAAGCGACGACCGTAACGCACGCCAGGAATCGTGTAAACACCGGCGCAGCGGCTGAAACACGCCTGGCTAAGGCGGGCAGGACGCGTGCAACAATGCGGGCAACTGCGGAAGCAGCGACAAGGACGGCGGCAGCCAGCCTCCCCACCAGTCAGCTGCCCGATGGAAGGCAATCATGCGCTCTCACACCACGCTGCTCAGCCAATCTCGGCCTGCGCAGCTTTACGTCGCGTCGGCCCGCCACGCGTCCATCATCGTCACACCACTTACCCATGTACGAGCCGGTCGTAGTGTGCTGGTAGAAGGGCGAGGCGCCCGGCGGCGTCGATGGGAAGATGCCGCTCGACGGGTGCGGCAGACCGGCGGCGCTCATGAACTGCCAGTGCTGCATCGGGCTCGACTGCTGCTGCTTCTGCTGCTGCTGCTTGGGGTCGTAGCGCGTGCTGCGCCGAGGCAGCTGGCGCTTCTTCTGCGGCGACTGTCTGCTAGTCGATTGCTGCTGAGCGGGGCTGCTGACCGGTCGTCCTCGGCGCGTCTTGGTCGGCGGCTGGACAACGCGGCTTAACTGCAAAAGCGCGCCGATCAGTCGAGAGAGAGCAGCGTAGACACGCGCACCGAAACGCCGAACACGATCGATAGCAAGGCGCCGGCGCGCGCACAACGAAACAATTATGTACGTCGTACGTCAACCTCTCGGCCCGATAAAACCGGCGCCGACGCACACACAGCCACACAGTCCCCTCATCCGTCCATCTGCCGACAGAGTGGTCGTCGGCTCCTCATCAGCCCGCACACCGAGAACTGCTACCGTTGTTGCATCGGTCGCTTGTCAGATGCAGTATTTCACAAAGGGTCCCGCTGAGATACAGATGCCAAGCACGGAGAACAACCGGTGCAGAAAACTAGCAACAGTTTTTTGCAAAGCGAGAGTTTACAGTGGGATTAGATGCGGATGTGGTGCCAGGGAATTAAGCCAAGACGGGCTCGCGATAACCGAAAATAAGATAAGTACAGTATCTCCGTTAAAAATAGCTCAGGGTGAATATTGAATATTTTGGGATCGGAAAATGTAGGTATAGTCCCCAGCCAAATTTTTTTTGGCTGCATTCCTCAGCAGCAAACTGCAAACTACACCGATGTCATCTGGATCCTGGAAGGGTGCACTTATTACAGGAGCAGGCATGAAGCACTAATGCTAAGGGAGACTGTAACCCCTCCAATTGCTGTTTTTGAGGAGACGCGTTTGGGGGGACGGGGAGATTTGGGGGCATTTATCAGATATTTACCTCGTTTGGCTCCCCCTAGCACCGCATCTGTTGCAACGAATGCGCTAACAAACTCATTCAACCATAATGGTTGTTTAACCGACTCTGCGCTCTAAAGCACATAACACCACCTTTTCTCATTTGCGGAGTAAAGACAGAAAAAATATGCGCCCGACTGGCAGTGAAAGCTGCGAGCAAATGAAGAAATATGAGAGCACAACTGAGAGAGAGCTGAGCGAGATATACGATCAGCGGCAAACAGACTTTTCAATAAGACGGCGACGGTTCGAACGCGAACACCCGTGCGCACAACCAAGAGACTTGGGCGGGCGTTTTTTTCGCCGGCCACCGTCAACACGATGACACGCGGAGGTGCGAGCGAAAAACTGCGGAACCAACCGCCGTCGAGGGCGCTCAGCGAAAGACCGACCTCGACCGCTGCAGGGAGTCCATTTCGCCCGTCTATTGCGCCACCACCCAAGCACCTTTCGCGCGCATACACACACACTCTCTCCACAGTGTTGCTCAGAAACCAAACACAGCAACAACGCAAGTAGCACAGGCGCGCGACGATAGTTCGTGTCGCAGCGGCCGACGATGCTGCACCGATTCGCTGACGAAACAAGCGGAGCGATCGGAGGCGCGGACGCAGGGCTGCCGGGCCGGGTGCGCGTGCTCTCGTCATCATCGTCAAGCAACAATGAGCGCACATTTGAATACAATTGTGAACGCGGCCGTCAAGACCGAGAGACGACAGGAACGCGGGCGGAACGCCAAGTAGAACGGGCGTTCTAAACTCGCTATATACTGTACTACTCGTTCGTCGTCTAGCTGGTTCTCCCGTCGTAAGCCTATCCTTCGACAACCATCGCCGCGTCGTTATCAATTGCACTCGTGTGAGCAAGAGAGAAACAAGCGCGACACGCCACACAAGCAAGGCGAGAGACTAAAAACTTCGTGGCCGCGTTCAAGTTAGCGGATCTGTAGAGCTACTGAGGTCGACTGATCAGTTGCGAATGCAAATAGGAAAACAACGCCAAAACGGACATTCGACGGTTGTCGGGGCGACAAGACGCGCGTCACTAATTGGCCAAGAATAAGTCGTCACCCGCTTGATCATACCGGCCTCGAGAGCACTCTAATCGTGCTGATATGCAGGAGGGAACACGAAGATAGCTACAGTAACCTGTGATCAATTTGCCATTAGCTCCCAGCAGCTTTTGAAAGGGAACGATTAAATTCCGAAACCGGAAAAAAATTGCTCTCACCCTCCCTCGCTATGGCATCATGTGAAAGTAAGTTATTCGGACTCGTTATGCGCAAAATCCGATACAGGTGTTTCGGAAATCAATTCATAAACAATGTCTGATCATTCATCTTATAAATACAGAGCCATCATCCGAATTTGGAAAACTCATTTGGCTATCGTTTCTGATTCAAACTAACCGTCTACGTCCACTCTAGTGCCATCAATCAGATAGTCGGTCGGAGGGACAAAGGCGTGCGAAAAGCGCGCGAAAAATCTGCCGATGGAAAGGGGAACGGCCGATTGTGCGTGGCGCACATACCGATCGGTTGGCAGCGCACGCAGTCTGTCCGTCCGTTCGTCGCCCCAGAAGAGCGCAAAAACGGACGCAAAATTCACGCGAACTGTATCGAAAAAATAGCGCGAACAACCTATAACCGGTAAAGACAGGCCTTAAGTAGTTTGCATTACGCCTAATGACGTGCACAGGGGCGTAGGGGGCACACACTCCTCCCAATTTTCAGTCTTCCGGAAAGAAATGAAGGTACCGATCACTATTTTTTGAAAACGCACTTCACTTGGCCGACACGCCACCCCCTCCCCCGAGTTTGCGCACGCCATTGATTGCACCGCCTTCCGAACAAGGAAGCACAATGCTAGTCGATTTGAAAGCGGAAAGAGAAAGGGGAACCTTTTCACTGTCTTTGGAGCGGAGCGCACACTGACACCGCTTTGAGTTGGCTAGCCATATTATCGGCGAACGCTTTCGACTATTAAGGCTATCCCTGAGCGACCGAATGGCGATCCAAGCGAGAAATATGAGAACAGATCGGTGAACTGGCGCTCACACACGAGAGACACGAGACCGTGGTCGATGACGGCGCAAGAAAGACGAGCAGCTGTGCCGCGGGAGCGTCGAGCGCGGTGATTATGCCGCCCTGCCAAGTGGCAGCGACCCTTTAGGCGAGGAAGAGACACCACATGACAACTCGGCGCGTGTGTGAAAATATTCCAACGCTGAGCTCGTCACCAACTTCCGGCGGCGGCACCACACGCAGTTGAACAAGAGCTAGCTATAGGGAAAAGGCGACACTGGCGAGCGGACCGAGTAGGGTAAAGAGCCGCGCAGAGTAGAAATAGGGACGTACGTGGAGAGCTGCGGAGCGAGCGCCAGATCGGTGCCGCCAGATAAACATCGGATCACGTGCGCGGGGGCTCGAGACGCTTCGGTCGCAAGTGGGCGGCCGCCGACCGCACCGTCATTCGTTCAAATGACGCGCTCAGCGACAACAACATCAACAACTACAGCACCTGCCCCGGAAGTCGCATGCGAACTAAAGAACAGAGCGCGCGCATTACTCTGCCCCAACTTGGCAAACGTTTGGCAGAAACAGCAGCAGCTGCGGGCGTCCTCGTGGGAGTCCATCGAGTGAATCGGCGCCGCCGCACCCACCTTCCCTCCCCGCCGCCGACATAACGTCATTTGCGCGCTCATATTTTTGTCTCTCGGGTGCTCTGACCTACCGTACCTTTGGCGGATCGACGACCGGCGATCGGCTCGGCGCATCGTCGCGATCGACGACCGCCATCGTTGTCTGCGCCACGAGCGTCGGCGGTTGGTCCACTGATCGCCGGCTAAAAAATAAAACAAGCCCAACTAGTCGACCACTTTACATTTCATTGAACGATCACCTCCTTTTATTTACTGAAGGTATCGGAAGCAAATCTGGCGGCGAAGGAATGGCGTTGTGCGCCTGTTTCCGGGATCGGAACTTTATCTTGATGCCCGATCTCTGGGTCTGCTTCTTCTTACTCATTGTCGCGCCCCCACTCTGCTTGCGCTTTCCTCGCTCAACGGCCATCATGCGTCGCAAGAAAGTCGACCGCCCTTGAAGCGATCTTCGGAGCACAGATGCTTGCGCAGGGGCGAAGCTAGAACACAACAAAATGAGGGAAAGTTGTATTTGCCGCTGAGTGAACGGAACGCGCGCCATGTCGCCATGACTCCAAACGGTCGCAATGCACAGCAAAAACGAAAACGCAGCCAACATACGAACACAAAGGAGATAGAGATAGGTTTTCCGTCAAAGAATTGGGGCAGGGCCATATGCGGCCACTGCCGGCGCGCAGTACTTCGTGCGATCGTCCGCGAGATGAATATTTGGCGCGACTACGACACCTGAATTCACAGACCGAAAAGAACGGGCAATTCGATACATCAGTCACGGGTTTTGTCGATTAGGGCACTTTGTCACCTATAGCTTATAAGGCTATCTATCATGTGCCGACAGATGCCTCCAAAATTGTCGAACGCGCTTACCGATGGTCAGCCACAGTGCAAACCACAGGAGTTGGATTGAAATAACAGTTAAGGACAGGGGGCATTGAGACCGAGTGGGATTCAGCTCGGACTTGTCTTAACAGTTTTGGAGTACATCTCCTTCAATAATTTTACCGTACTCCATCTGCTTGCACAATTTCAGTTCTCTCAGCAATTGATGACTCATGCCGAGAGGATGATGAAACGTGCCACGACATCATTTTCTGGGATGGTGACAATGCATAATGATCACAGATAACGAAACAGTCACATCGAAATATTTCGAAAGTTTTCAACAGGCCGTTATGAAACGTTATGAAACGAGAATGAATAATCCTGAACAGGGACCAGGATTACTACTGGCAACGATTTTTTAACTTTGAACGCGATTAATAAGCGTCGGCTCTGACGTCATTTTGGAACCGGTATTTTGAACAATACAAAAACTGAGGGAAGAAAAGAGCAATAACTTGCAATCGATTTATCCGAGAAATAACGGGAGCCTTGGGTCTGCTAACCAAGCGAACAAGAAATTGAATTGACAGAAGAATAACGGCGAAACATCGATCACAAAGACAGACCTATCACGGCACTTGACAGACTGATGGCTGCAAGACAGCACGCGCCCCAAAAAGTTTAGCTAAACCGAAGGTTGACAGTGATGACGCATTAAAAAGGGATCCCTTAGCGCTCTGTAGGGAGAGCAGCAGCAGGTCGAAATGGTTGGCAAATCGGCGCGCTCACTCTGCTATGCCGATGGTATTTAATAGGAGCTGACCCGGGCAAGCGAAACACAAGACACGAAATTAGCCATTCGATCATGCAACGCCGTTAATCGTGGTCATCGTCTACCAATGGCCACTGGCGCGTTCGGCGCCCGAGTTACCAATCATCTCGCCCCGTACTGGGAGTGCAGGCCAAACAAAAGAAAAATATATGACCCATCTTTCTCTTATGCAGGATTAGGTAAGTTTGCTTTGCACACACCAATAGAGAAGTGATCGTTATTGAAATACTTGAACGGCATAAATTCGTCGAGTGACATGCTAAGTATCAGTATGACAACAAAATTTATTTCTTACTCGGACTCTGATTTTTTCAACCGCTAAAAACTAATTTTTTCGCCACCGACTCTGACTTTACAGACCCCCAAAATTTATTTCAAACGCTGACGCTTTGACTCTGACGGTCAGAATTTTGTGCGTCGAGAGTCATAATAATATCGCCTAATTTCTGAACTGACCTAAAACAAATAATTTCTGACTCAGACTTTTCGAATCCTAAAATTAATTTCCGACTCCGACTTTCTGAATCAATAAAATTAATTACTGACACTGACTCTGATTTCAGGTCAGGGGCCTATTTCAAAAAAACTATTGAGAAGAGAGAATTGAGACAAAAGTTTCAATTTCGCATTATCATTCGCACTTTTTCATAGTCATATGCGGAATTGCGAGTCAGAAGATGACAATGCACAACTGAGACTCAATTACTCAATTCTCAACACCCAACAGTTTCATGAAATTCCAGAAGAAAAAATTCTGATTTCTGACGTCATAATTAATTCCGGGTAAGCTCAATCGATCGCTATTATAGCACAATTTTAGGATACCGTACCTAGATACTACGTCATCAGTACATACCACCACGCCAAAACGGGAGCTGTGGCGCAATTCTGAAGCATGTAGCGAAAAAATCAATAATTATTAGCAGCACCCACAAGAACAAAGCGCGCCAATAGGAACGCAAGATTTGGAATGGTTTAGTCATTTTTGGTCTTCGAGCGAATACCGTAATACTTTTGTTCTAAATAACCAACTGCCTAATTTTCATTGCGGTGCCTAGGGGTTAAACATACGATATCATAGCTTTCGTTTTGGTGTGGTAAACTTTTATTTCGACATTAAAAGCGATGCGACGAAGGCAACGCATGGTCACTGAGTAAAATGTGCAGTTTCATCCATGGGGTAAGAGCAACCGCTAATATATTAGGGTAGAACAGGCTCGAACCGGACACCCCCATTTTTCTCCTCCGTATCAAACTTGTACAAGAAAGTTCAGCGAGAAATTTGTAAAAATACTGTAAGGTACTTTATATTTGGCGGAATTAATATTCGGTAATCGCTGAAATTTGGCATATTCGGTGGGAATTAATTGCGGTAGTTCCCTTTGGTGGACCATTTCTGTCAAGAAAATCGTTTTCTAAGAATAGATTGTTTGCGTTTTATGTAAAATAGATCAGTTACTGTAGATGAGAATAAAATTAAGTGGTATTTAATTTCGGTTAATCAAGGGCTACCGAAATTACCGAATATTAATTCCACCGAATGATTAAGTACCTTACAGTATTGTTAAAGAATAACTTTTCGCTGAACTTCCTCGTACAAGTTTGATACACGAAGAAAAATGGGGTGTCCGCTGTTCGGTTCGAGCTTGTTCCATCCCTACTTTTTGGGATGACTAAACGATTTAAAATTGTTACTGCACGACAGCCGTGCGGATAGAGTCATTCATCTTCCGGTACTACTTTTTGGTGCACAGTCGAACAATTTTACAGGAACGACGCGGTTTTGTTCATCCTGAACTTCGAATTCGAAACAAGGTGAGGCCTCGTAACATAATGAAATATCTTGTTACAGTATTTCATTAAAGCCGCCAAATCGAATAAATAGGAATGGTGCATATTTCGTTCTTGCACGTATGCATGTGAAATATCGACATTTAATTTCGGGGTATGAACTCTGCGAGCCCCTTTAGGCAGAGAGACATTTTCAAGAAGGGTGGTATGTGTTAGTTATACCTCTGGCTGTCGTTCGACTGCCCAACAGTATTTGAATATCAGATAGCCTCTCAGTAATACGAAGGTGAACAAGAGTTGGTCCTTTTGGTCTCTAAAATTTGGTCTTTTCGGCCAGCACTTGAGCTCCAGCGGCATTCAACTATGTGCAAATCCAGATTCGGATCAGGATCAGCGATCCTCCAACGCGCAAAGATGTGCCCAGTACATGGAGAATGGTGTACAACAACAGGGCTTTAACGGGCAGAGATAGCCACGAGGGGGTATATCACCCCCACAGGTACCCAAATCACCCGAATCGAAAAATGGGTTTGTATGGAAATCACCCCCACAGAGGGTCAGAAAAAAAATTTACACTGGATAGAATGGCACTTTTTCCGAAAAAGTGACGTCATATCACCCCCCAGACAAAAAACCCGTGGCTATCTCTGTTAACGGGGATGGGGATTTGGAAATTTCGGGGATGGAGAAGTTCGGGGACGGGAATTTCAGTGACGGGCAACAATGAATTTAGAGAGGCTGGAAAAAACCAAATTACGGAGTCTCCGTTTTTCCTGTCCCCGTTGCAACCCTATCCAACAACCACCCAATACCGTCCGAAACACAGCAAATTTATGAGATCCATGGCTTTCGGAAGAGGATCGACATTCGTGCCCCTTCATTTGTTCCTGAGTGGAAGCAAAAACTTGTCAAATAATGCCGATGAGCAAGGTTGAAAAACGCAAATTCATTGAATTGACGCGAAAATACTCAGTAGATTTTCCGACAATTATGTCGGTAACCGAAACAAGCAATCAAATGAAACAATGCATTGCGAAGTATAAGAATGGGGTTGTAGATTTGTCATCAGAACCGAACGAAGGATAGAAATGACAATCAGAACACCACGACCCTGTTTGAACGCGGCGCGTTGCCCTTTGTGATGCGCACGACGGTGTCTGCGGACTCAATAGAGCGACCACCAGCGATCTAATATATTACACAGCAAAAGCAAAGTTACCTCGATAAAAAAGCAGTAATTTCATTAAAGATTAGCAACAAAATCACTTTCATTAATTTACCTGATCGTTGTAGCTTGCCTACATCGGTATATTCGACGCAACTTAGAGCAATGAAGGTCGCTAGACGAATGCGGCCTGCGAGATATTACACGCCCCGGCGGACAGGGAATGTCCCCGCTGAAATGTACGGTAGTCGGCGCTCCGAGCTCCGAGCTGAATAATGGTGCCTGTCAAGAGCCAGATCAATCAAGCCAACAAAGAAAGCTGGTTTTCATTGAGAAGGACATCATGGCGGCAGAAAAGAATAATGACAAGGACGATTACAGTTCGGGGGACTCGAAGCCGTCCTTCTTACAATCATGGACCGAGAGTCTGAAGAAGGTGCTACCAGGGACTTCTGGAAAAGGTGTGCTGGATTGACTATTGCCACCAAGACTTCGATACATATTCGTCGTTTTCTTTACTTTAAGACGAGAGACCGTCGGTGCTTAAGGAGTTTACTTTGGAAGGCGTTGCCAAGTTCATCAAGAATGAGAAACCAAAAAACGTCATTGTAATGACTGGCGCCGGTATTTCCACATCGGCCGGTATTCCGGACTTTCGCAGTCCAGGTACAGGCCTGTATGACAACCTGGCTCAGTACAACCTGCCCGACCCGCAAGCTATTTTCGAGATCGGATTTTTCATGCAGAATCCCAAGCCATTCTTTACACTAGCAAAGGGACTGTTTCCAAAAAATTTAAAGGTAAACTCCTGAATGCATTATTTTGATATCAAACGAAACGCATTTGTTTCAGCCGACCCCCTGCCATTACTTCATTCGTTTACTTGATGAAAAGGGACTGCTACGTCGTACATACACGCAGGTATGAATTGAAAACCAAAACCAATTATTGTTTTGCGTCAGATGGCATATTGCATCAAGACCACCCGTTGATAAGGGTCAGAAG
>JAQGAX010001703.1:0-10429 GCA_034698105.1 Plectus exinocaudatus | reverse complement strand
AGATGAAGCGAGGATGTCCCCGCGGCGTTCGTTTCGGCGCTGCGTGCGTACTTTTCGATCATCTCTTGCTCGTCTACATGACCGCTAATCAAAAAACAAAATACACAGTCTTGTAGAGAAAAAATCGCTGATTTCAGCCATATAAGTTCTGTTTTAAACAAATGCGACTTTTCACCTCAAAATTTCAGTCAAAGTTAACCCACTTTAGTACTGAGCGGAGTTGCACATTCTTGGTTAAGTATGGGTTCTTGGTATAGCCTAAGGGGCCCGGGTCACCACGGGTACTGGTGGGGGCCCCGAGAGAACCCCCGGCCTAACTTTGGCCGCCTTGGCCTTGGGTTTCCCCACCCTTATAGTCAGGCCGTGCCATACCACCAGAGCTCCCTTGTGCTTGACTATTGCGCCCTCCTAGGCATTGGCGCCCCTTTTGTACTAGCAGGGCACCTCTCGGCGCCCCTTTTACTACTAGCCGTTATCCGGCGCCCCTTTTACTACTAGCCGTTATCCGGCGCCCCTGTGCTTCAGTGCAGTCAGCACCACCGATGGCACGGCCCTGCCTATGGTCCGACCCAAAGAATGTTTTTTTTAAGAACATAACATAAGTTCTGAGACTTAGACGTAATAAATTTCCTTTCAACTACTATTAGATTCAAAATAATTTTCTAACTTACTTTCCATAATGAGCGTGTCGTCTTCGTTGAACAGTTTTCGTCAAATAGAGAGAGACAGCTGTGTCGGCAGGTAGTGATCAGTGTTGGGAATAGTACTATTAGTAAATATGTTTACTTAGTAAAATGATTATCTTTGTACTAATTACTGAACTAAATAAGAGTGCCTGAACTATTACTAAATAAGTAGTGGTTTTAGTTAGTTCTAAACTAAATTAACTAATTAAAAGAAATAATTACTAACGAAACAATTTTCCAGAAAAATTACTAAACTAATTACTACCTCACTAGAAAACACTCAACTTTCCTAACATTAGTAGTGATGTACTGTAGCCTGCAAGTTGCAGGCTGTAACATAGTTTGAGGTGGTTTGGAGAGACTATTTTATATCGATGTACAAAATATCGAGGCTTTGTGAGAATGATTGTGAATATTGGTTAAATTTTGACTAAACTGTGATCGGTTTAACAAGGGCACTGCTTTAAGGCGATTTTTTCACGTTCATTATGGCATTGCAAACGTTGTAAAGATTGGGTAGCATTCGCAAAACAGGCACTAATGAACAACAGGTACCAATTGCGTACATGTCACTTACATAAGCCAAAACAAGTCGATCAAATACCTGACGGCGCAGTTGAGCGCAAGCTATGATAATAACTCAAGTAGCGTCACAAAACTTTTTTACTAAATTTGAACGAGCCGATAAGATACTATGATGACAAATGGGTTGTTGCGAAACGCATATATTCGTCCATGGCCAAGTCTGCTGGCAGCAATCATTCAAGTATATGCTTGCAAAGAAACAGGTAGCGCTTCCGCACAAGTCCTCTAGAATGCAATAATAGAAAAAATATGGTTGAAATCTCGTTTTTGCATAGTGCACAACAAATGATGTAGTACTTGTATTTCATGGTTTCATTCATTAAATAACACAAACGATCTTATTGCAAATATATTTATATGTGACTAGTTGCACCTAAAATGCCGATATAAAGTATTGCACCGCTGAACTGACTGATCACTGAACAAACACGTCATATGGATATAGACCATCTGAAATGGTCGGGAGTTTGGCGTGTAAGCAAATCTGTACAAAAGTATTTTGGTTGTAAACATTGATACTTACTTTTTAAAACTGCTCCGATAACAAAAATGCAAGCCGATAATGCAAGCAGTGGCGTGCGCAGCTTGAGGAGCAGTGATAGGAAAGTTCAGCATTTTCTATTTAGTGAGTAATTAGTTTAGTAATTTTTCTCGTACCAATTACGAAACTAATTACTATTACTAAATAACTATTTAGTTACTGTTAATTTAGTTTAGTACTAACTGAAACAATTTAATAATAGTACAACGTATTTCCAACACTGTTGAGGAGCCTTTTAGCGGCAACGATGCTGGTTGGATGTTGCTGTGACGACAGCCAATCAGCTTGCTTCCCGCCAAAAAGCTCTCCAGTTGCGCATACCACTGAATGCAACTACAACAATGAAGAATCATAGTTAGGGAAGCTGTTCGGCCGAAGTTTCATGATCGCTGTGAGTGGATGCGGTGCGGGATATCGCGTCGCTTGCCACGTGATCGCCGAAGGCAGGCTTGAAGGCCGACTGTTTGCCTGATTCAGGACGCTGCAGGGGTACCGTATACCGTTCAAGTTGGACGTGCCGCAATCGCCTGGCTCAAACCACCAGCCGGTTTTGCCGTGCAAAATGGAGCAGCTCACTGAAAATAGCTATAGTATATGACTTGAATGAGAAATTACAGTATCATGGGCAAGTCAGAGGGACATTGCAATTAAAGATTAGTCTCACAGTAAAATATGTGATTAAGTACGAGAAATTCAAAGTAGGAATTTGTTTTTAACAATTTGGCTTCATTTTAGCGCGTGAAAATTCAAACTTGCAATGCAGTTGTGGCATAAAATTAAACTAAATGGTTAAAAAAATAAAATTTCTAGTACACGACATGCTGTGCTAAAGCTGATTAAGGAAGTTTTGTTTACCCTGCCCAAAAAGATCTGCGTTGTCGCGATCGACCGCTGAAAACGCCGGTCCAACGCCACTGGGCCAGTTGGGATTGAAAATTGCGTCGCCGGCGGTTCCACTGCCTTCGTCGTTCAGCACCAACGAGTAGTTGCTGGCGGCATCCATAACGGAGAAAACGGAATATAGTTGCCATTTATTTGTTCCATCGCAGTAGTTGAGCTCAATTCGCAGACTGGTGTTAAATTCCTAAATGGATTTGCTTACTTCACTTCAGTTACCTATCAGCTTCTGGAAATAATAAGCATCTATGTGAGTCGAAACTATTTTTATTAAAATTTCAATCCAAATCTTATTATTTAGCTCAAAATCTGCGCGGAACAAACTATATCAGGCCAAATATTACCTATTTTTAGACTAATGAAATGGGCAGCTTAGTAGCATGTCTGATATTGACTAATACAAGAAATAATTCTTCGCGTTCAACTTCAGAAGTTTTTCTTGGAGACGCTTTTGGGGAGGCGAGGCCATTTTTTCGCCGCCACGTCGCGAAACTATTTTTACCAGTCCAAGGTATCTCTTCCCGTATCCCGAAGGGAATCGGGTGCACATAAACCCTTACCTTTGTCGCTCCGTGAAGAAATGACAGGCCCAGCCAGAAATCTTGATTGGCCAAAGTACCAAAGCCGCGCTCGTACTCGCTCCAGCCGGCGATGCTCGTTTGATTACCTTGCGGCCCAGAGAACACTGTCCATCCACCGCCATTGCTCATGTCGCACAGCACTTGCATTCCAGTGAATGGCGGCTGGCCGTTGACCGGGAAGGATGGATAAATTCTAAAATAAATCAACCTTTCATAATATTTTAGCGAGTTATGATTGCAAGAAAATTCGGCCCAGCAGTTTCAGGGACGCAGAATCCAAAGCGAACCATTGGCAATAACGAACGATTGTTTAGCGGGACCCTGGCTGGATAGAACAAACACTGTTTAACAAACGAAGATGTTCGGACAATACATTCTAATATGTCCTGTTTGTACACTGAGTCTTTTAGTTAACGGAAATAATGAAAGACTAACGTTTTAATTCCAGAAGTTGTGTCGTTGTAAACTGTGTATAAATCGGCGCAGTTTCGGCGAGGAGCATATGTTTGACAGTCGCTTCCCTGATAGCTGGGATTGCAAACACAATAGTAGCTTCCTGTAAAACAGACTCTCTTTCGAAGTTCACAAAACTTGCTCTGTCAGTGATACATGTTAATATTGGACACGTAAGCGCTGTAGATACTAAAAAATAGGGTATTTCAGGAGTCTTACAACCCGGAAAATTACCAAGCTAACAGGAAACCCGGATTATATCTCGGGTTCGTTCTAATTAGAACAAATGCGAAAATTATCCAGACGAATTACCCAAGGGTTTTGAATCTATCTATTCATCATTAATATTTGCAACGCACCTATCGTATTAACACACATGCCATGACCGCTGGATTCATGGCAAAGCGTAGTATTCAGACATTCGTTGATATCCTGGCACACCATTCCGGTGCCGTTGAAGCCGGGCTTGCACTGACACGTATATTCCGAGTCGACAACCACGCAAGTCGCGTTCTCTGCACACGCGGTCGATTGCGACGTAATTTTCCCGTTGTGGCACTTGTACACTACCGTGCAATTCTCATTCTTCCATTGCGTGTCAGCTACAAGTAGAAGAGAAATGTACATCTTTCTTTTTCGTGACAGACCGAAAATGAATGTCAGGGCGAGATCGGAGAGGGTACTTTTCATCCAAGATAGCTGATTTATAAGCAATATTCATCCAAGAAGGGCGCGGATTACTTTCGAAATTGGGGACGCTCACTTCTTTTCTGCAGGTCGATATTTTAAAGGGCACGCTATTTCCGGAGAGGAGGCAAGTCATCGCGCCCCAACCATCTAGTTGATGTAATCGTTATTGAGGACAAATGTTGAAAAACTAACGTCCGTAATAGTTGCCTGCTTCGTCGACGCAGCCGCACTGCTGCAGGGGGATACACTTTTCGTTGAACGGGTCCCAGACAAGACCGGCGTTGCAGACGCATTCCTCGACACAGGAGTCGGTGCAGTTGCCTTTGCCCGTATCGGAGCAGGTCGGCGGACAGACGGTGCATTGGTCGTAGTGCGCGTTCAACGGGCAGAGGAACGGACAGCGGTAAACTTCGCGCCAGTCGTTGTACTGCGTCACACCGGCGTCCATGCACTGTTGGAAAAATGTTCCGAACGTCCTGCAAAGAAAAGTACGGTAAATATTATGCAATTTTTGTGAAGGAAAAGAGGAGAGGGGAGAAAGGGGGGGGGTGGTTGTGGAGACAGATCTACAACTTCAATAAAAAATTTGTGATGAAATGTTTTTGGGGCACACTAGACGTTATTGGGTTTGGGTTTTCAGAGAACGTGCGCATCTCTGCAGAGGAGGGGTACGGTAGTAATTTATTACCTGCATATCTGGTTATGCGTCGGATTAGAGCAGTAGTTCAGTGAACAATCGCTGAAGAAGTTGTTTACGTAACCGGCGCCGAACACTTGATCGAGAATTTTGCATGCGCCAAACTGACCTAAATATTGAACATTTCGAAAATGAAGTGAAATTTTGAAAACTTGACAAAGCATCCAAATTGGTCAAAATAATACGAAGATCTTCAAAATGCGACGAAATTGTCGGGGGATTGGGTACCATCAGGGGTTTATTTCACAGGACTGTCGTAAAACTGCTGTATTATTTGTCGGTGGTTGCAGTGATTGGTCAATTGTGATGTGCGCGGGTGACGTCACAACTGACCAATAAATCGCTAAATGACGTCACAATTGACCAATCACCCCACTTCCCGCAACTATAATTATAACAGTTGCTTTTACGACAGTTCTGTGAAATAAATAAGTCTCAGATGATCACGCTATTTTACATGAGAAACCTCTACCGTAATTCCAAGATTCCCTGAAAACTGACCAGTGCCGCTTGCCGCGTCAGCGATCGGTTTGCATTCCGTGCGTCCTTGGCTGAAAGTGTTAGACGGGCAAGGCAGCGAGTTGTTGTTCATGACGACGCCCAGCACGCAGCCGTAGTGTTGTCCGGGCAGGATCCAGTCGTCGCCGAATCGCTCGGACTTCTGATCCCGATTCGGCACTGAACACGATGACACAGGGATCACCGAGCCATCTCTGCAACGGAACAATACGTAAACACTATATGAATATCCGCTCAATTCAGCAACTACGTATAATCAAATCAATGCAGGAGCAAAATTTCGCACAAAAAGAATTTTCTCCCAGTCTGAGGTTGGTGACGCCTGTACGGATTGTACATTCTCCTCTCCCCCCAGAGATGGCAGGGGTCCGGCGGTCTGGGGGTATTTGGATCAAAAATTTTCCGTCTGGGAGTATTCCGCCAGATACCCGACGGTCCACCGGACTGGAGGGTATTTACGTCCTCCTCACATAGTTGGCGATCTGTTTTTAAGTCGCCGAAGTCCAATTTTTTTCCATACCCGCAATACCCCCTGTGGCTACGGCTGCCTCCCCCACCTACCCCTCACCCACTTACCAGCGCTCAGGATATGACTTACACAAGAATATCTTTGGAAAATCTGAACTCACCTTAGTCGTAGATCGTTTCTGCAGTTCATGTCGCGGTTGCCAGCCAGTCCGCAAAGTGTATTCGGCCCTTGCAGCGCCGGAACGTCAGGAACAAACAGACAGAGTTTTGTTCGAGGAGAAAAGGTAATTTTCAGATTGTAATTGGTCAGTATTTCTGCCAGCGAATTGATCGTCACGGAAATTTGCCAATTGGTCGCGTTCGGGTAGAAAAACCGTGAATAATGGCGAACGCCGTTGAACAAAATGTGCAAGTTCGAATCGATGGTCACATTGACTCCGTAGGTAATTAATGTCACCGATGCAGCCGCTGATACTCTGAAATTCGCATATACCTTTTAGTACATCAAAAGCAGCTTATGATCTTCGAAACTTAAGAGGAGAGTAAGGAGAGAGTGTGTGGAATGCATAATTAACCCTCTTCTCACAATGAATTCGCATTTTACAGAATATTTCGAAATTTTGAAAGTTTCCACCGGATCATAATGTTACCGTTGTAATTTTACGCAAAGGATGCACCCCACAACGCTCGAAATGTGCTTGCCGTATTTATTCTAACAATACGACTCTTTCCAATAGTGCGACCCCCTATAATAGTACTATTAACAATACTTTAATAATAATGTCTAAAAGTGCGACCCTGTGGCGGTCGATTGAAATATAGTGCGATCGGTCGTACTATTAGAATAAATACGATGTATATCTCAGCTTCAGTACGTCAGGTTTTTAGGATATACAGTGTAACTGACAAAATACTGTAACTCACCTTGTAGCGACAACTGTATTCTGCGCAAGAACGCGAAAGTGGGGGTAGCTTTGGGTGTTATTGGCGTCAGTCAGCGATGTGACATTATTGCACGGTTCGCTAATTACATACGGACATGTGCCTTGGTAGGAGTAATGAAGACCATCAAAGGTAGTGTAGTCAGGGTCGTACTGAGAGCATGCCCCGACCTGAAATGCACAGCGTGTTTTTTATTAATCGATAAATTAATAAAAAAATAAATTATGAATTAATAAAAAAATTTTTAAAATAAATATGAATGACGTCACAGTTTGGAAGCCAGGGAGGTTAGAGAACTCCCATGACGCTCAAGAATTTATAACGTTGAAACATACGGTATATACAGTATATTACAGATGCGGTACTGACTGGTCAGTACCAGTACTGGTGCAATAAACGGTTCGTAGGTTCCATGGTAACAGTTGGTTGCCTGGCAACCTGCTAGGTAACGATGTGTTGCCTAGAAACGTACGAACCGCTTATTGCACGCAGAAGCCAGGTTGCCAGGTAATAGGTTGTTACCTAGCAGGCTGCCAGGCAACCAACTGTTACCATGGAATCTACGAACCTTTTATTGCACCAGTACTGGTACTGTCCAGTCAGTACCGCATCTATACCGTATGCTTAAGCATCAAGTTTTGGTGCGCGATACGAAAACTTTCTTTGGCATGGTTTATTTGAGCAAAAAACGGTTAATGTAATATTGAAACAGGTTGATGAGTTTTTGGAAAACTCATACCATTCGAAAAAACATTCCAAAAATTCAGCAACCTGATTCTGATTACGCGTCCCCACAGCACCCTCTAGCTTTACCCCTGGGCGCGGACCCAGTTAAAACCTCTCAGAATCGATCTGAAGCCGGGCTGGTCCCTGAGCATGATTGGTTTTTCCAAGACGACCCATGGCTTTTTCAGGCTTCCTAAAACTGGAGGTGCCAACCAAAAATTGAATAGTGATTGGGTGGATTACCGCGCTCTATCCCTATATATGCGGATGTTGTAAAAGTACCTAAAAATCGGGCCAAATGTGCAATAAATTCAGCTTGAAAATTCAAATTTTGTCCCAGTAAAGGTAAAGTTCGAACTTTCTGGTCTTCGAACACCACAGATTATTTGACAACTATAATATGAAGCATATGTACAGTACATGTAACAGGTGTCGAAAGTTGGGGGGGGGGTTCAGGAAAAAAAATTGTATAATCAGGCAGCAAAATACTGGCGGGAATTCAAAAATTTGATTATGCGAATTTTTCAAATTTTCGGCCGATTTCCCGAGGGTTCAGGTGCGTTTCTCAGATTGGAGGGGGGTTCAGGTATTTTTCCCGAGAAGGGGGGTAACCTCCCCCAACCTCCTCCCACCTACACGTACGATATGAAGTACCCGTCAAATTCAGACTCCGGTGATACCCATGAAACTATATAATAAAGCTTCTACAATCACGATTTCGTTTAGTGTGTCCAATTGGAGCAATAGGCTACAACAACGGACAACAAGCCATGTCATGTGATCCGAACAAAAGCAACTCCTGTATTGCTGGTTATTCGTGTGCGAAAGCGGTCAACTTACCTGGGCTTGGAGTAGCCAACGTGACACAAATTGGTTACGCTTCGAGGAACTCTCACGTCTGCTGCATGACATCGACCGTGACTGGAGGAATGGCAGCGGGTAAAAGATTAGTTTCAATATTACTCGTCCGATTTCAGCAGTGCGGGACCGTCCAATAATAACGCTGTTGTTGGCCTTTTTCAATACTCCCTTCTCAGGAGTTTTCATTTTTAAATTTATTCCTTGGTTCCGATCGAAGGAATTTCGAGCTGCTGCTTGACCAGGATGAGACGCAAAAGGGTGAGGGCTACTCTATCGTACCACGATTGACGCGGGACCTTTAGCGGTAATTCAGATCTATACAAAGGTACATTTGCGTATTTATCTACTTTTGAATTAAACCAACGGCAACTTAGCAACTGGATGATATAGGTTTACTCAATAGTCACCATAGGATGCACCGAGGTAATTTAATCGGCCTACGCTTTTTTATCCTGCAGGAAATCAAACTAGCATTAAGGTGCACATGTGCATTTAATTGAGTACAAATTAGCACCAGTCTGGAGGGCGAGTTGATTCCTCGTGGGGGCATACATGTAAGTGGGGTACCTTGGGGTACCTTAGTCCTCCAACCCGAGAAAAAAACCTGAACCCCCCAGGAAATCGACCGAAAAGTTTCAAAATTTGCATAATCAGGCAAAAATTTTCAAATATTTAAATTCCCACCATTATTCTTGTTGCCTGATTATGATAATTTAACCCTGATTATGAACATTTTTTCCTGGACCCCCCAACTTTCAACACCTGTTACATTTATGCTATGGGGGTCTGACCCCTGGCCCCCATGGTTTCAGGCATGGTGGCAAATGCCTCCGCCCACCCTCCGCGCACGTCCCTTCAATATGATTTCTGTTATTCTCTCCATCTTTTCGGCTTGCCCCCTCATGCTCATATTTTCAGCCTTCGCATCAGTGGGAATAACTCCGTCTATTGTGCCGATAGCACCAACTGGAGGAATTCAAGAGGTTTGTAGCCTTCTTTGAAACATTTCCGGTACCTGAGAGAAGTTGGGTGAGGTTCAGGAAAAAAATTGCATAATCAGGATCAATTTGCCATAATCAGGCAACAAAATACTGGCGGGAATTCAAAACTATGAAAATTTTCGCCTGATTGTGAAAACTATGAAAATTTATCAAATTTTCGGTCGGTCTCCGGGGAGGGGTTCAGGTTTCTTCTCGGGTTGAGGGGACTAAGGTACACTTACATGTGTGCCTCCCTGTATTCTCTTTTCGAGAAACGCAAAATTTTTTTTAAAACTCTAGTAAAGCGGGCGCAACTTCAAGCATTGAAGTCGCGCATCTATTTTCGAAATTAATCGCTCTCACATCCACTTTTCTAAAGAAATTTTTTCGGCGCTTCTCAAATATAAGCTTCTGTAGGCGTATTTTCGAAAAACTCCGGTTCGTCTTCTTCCTTCATGAAGCAAAAAATAATTAGTGAATTTAAAGCTGAATTTCGGCCTTGCCTCAGCCACCGTCCCACCGCCTGTCCACCAAGGCGACGATATGTCATCAAGGAAAGCATTATTTAAAACAGCTGCGACACTTGCGACTGGAGTATCGAATACATATAATACAAACACCGCAAGTGTAACTGTATCAGCTGGCGCAGGCAGCGTAGCTGCCGCAGGCCAGATATTTTTGCCCGGCGCTTCGATCGTTGCGACGGATAGTTTCCATCTTCTTGTGTTTGGTAAGCGAACTTGCATAAAAAAGTTTTCTACTAAAAATTATTTACAGATGCAACGACAAATAGAGATATTCTT
>JAQGAX010001702.1:0-10431 GCA_034698105.1 Plectus exinocaudatus | reverse complement strand
ATATTTCGCAATATTACACAAACTTGTACTGAAATTGCGAAATATCCCCCCACAGCTGCCATCCGTGGCAATCTCTGCCCTGGACCCCCTAGTTACAGGTATGCTTGGCTTGCAATATACGAAAGTAATATTCGCTTGAAAATTACTGGTACCTTCCCATTATATAAGCTGTCAATACGTGATTGCATCGGCATTATTTGTGTGCCTTGATGAGATATTTGATTTTGCAGTTCGGTATTATTCTGACGTAGATCCTCTTTAGTTTGATGAATCTCTACTTGATAATATCGTTTGGTTTCGTTAATAGCCTCTTCATTACGTATTTGCAATTTCACAATTTGATCAGAAAGCTGACCTGAAAATGAATACCTTAGTTTCTCTAATAATACGGTACTTTCTAACAGTATTGTGCTTTCTCATAGCATGATACTCTTTCATAGAATAGCACTGTAGCCTATTTTAAAATCAGCTAAACAGTTAGTACCAACCAGACATTGTTGTTTGCAGTTTTGCATCGTTCTGAAGTAGTTCCTGTTTCGCTTGCCGAATCTCTGCTTGCAGTTTTGTAATTTGATCAGAAAGCTGACCTGAAAATGAGTACAGAAAAAGAATGCAGGAGAAATCGAGAAAAATTCCCTTATATCTGAGTTTTTTTTACATGTCTATATTATCATTTATATTGTTCTAATGACTAAAAGCTAAAAGAATCGGTGTGATGACAAAATAAACAAAGTTCATCCTAGTTTTCGGCGATTCAAGCTAATTTTTGAAGTTTAAGAGGCGTTGCACGTAAAAATTTTTCCTCTTTAAGATAAAAGTTAATGAATACTTAGCTAAAATGGCAAATATTTTACATCAAATCCGAAAATTCTCTCATATCCTGGTTTTCATTTTTTATCCGAGTTGTTTTGGGTGTTGTAACATTAACAAGTCCGGGAAAATTGCAAACAGCCTCTCATATCCGAGTTTAACTGTAATTGTGAGTTTAAAAATTTATAAAGTGCTACTGCTGGTGAAGAAAAAGGATTTTTAAATTAATTGCACTTAAAAATAAGGCAGCGAAAATTGATCATGATCATGATATACTGTATATTATGGATCTGGCGTTGGCGAAAAACCGGAACTGTCAAGACCGGGAATTTCCGGGATTGGTCAACTGGGAAATCCTGGATTTCCCGGGCCTACATCCCAAGCGCCTATTTCATAAAACGACAGTAATTACAATTGCGGGAATGCAGTGATTTATCAATTATAGCGTCCGCATGACGAATTTATCCGCCCACGTTACAATTGACCTATCGCCGCATTTACCGCAATTACTGTACGTATTATTGCAGGAGTTTTATGAAGTTAGCCCTTAATGTGGGGAATGACAGTGTTGCTACAGCACCTTGTAAGGGCTCCTGCAAACCTCTTCTACATTTACTGCAAAATTTCGCTGCGTGCATAAACATAGGATATTTACTACGTTGTGCGCACGCTGTAAAACTTTGCAGTAAAAGCAGGAGAGGTACGCATGGATCTAAAAATTGTTTTCAAGTGCGCAAGATTATTGCTTGTATCATAGATTTGATTGTGCGCTTAAGTGATTCATTCATTTACATCATAGCTTTTCGACCAAAATGCTCCAGAATTTCATTAACTTCATTTGAATATCGAGAAAATAATTATCATGGTAGCGAATATTGTGAGGCGTGGAGGAGCGGGAAGATGACTAGGCTGAGGAATGCACCATTCACTTCTTAATAAATGCAGAATTATGTACAACCAGACTCTTCCCAAGTTTCAAGATCTCCAGGTAGGTTAGTACATGTAGACATAGGTGTAACGGGGCGGTCTAGGGAGTTCGAACCCCTTTGGCCTAACCCCTCACTCCCATATCTATAACTGGTGCCCGAGGCCAGCGGAGGTCTGACCGGTCGGGAGGGGGATAGCGGCTACGGTGCTTCGTATCGGGATTCCGGCGCGAATTCAAAAAATTAAAAAAACCATATTTCCGGAACTTCTGGGGGTGGTAGGCCCGTGGGCTATCCCCCTGGTTACAGGTATGCTCCTCCTCCCCTGAGAAGGACCAGAAAAAATTTCACGAAAACAAAATTTGGCATTTTTTTTAATTCGCGCCGAAATTCCAACACAAAGGTACCGTACCCTCCGCCTCCCCCATCTGTGTAACGAGTATCCAAGGCCAGGGAGGGTCTGGACCTTCTCGGAGGGGGGAAGGACGTTAGGCCAGGAAAGTCCGACCCCCCTAGATCCCCCCCCCCGGTTACACCTACAGTAGCCTTCAAAAGTTTCCCACCCCAAGAAATTTCGTGGATATTGTTGAAGTTTGCATGAGACTGGTATACACTCGGGTGCAAAAAAAATTGCCGTTAGCCATAGGAACTTCATAGTTCTATATCTCTCGAAGTTTCGAGAATGGATGTTCCAAAAGTTTGTGGAAGGTAAAGCAAAGGCTATATATACCACTGTAGATGATATGTATCCATAAGTGTTAAACCTGCCAAAAATATGTCACAAGATTTGAATGCTAACTGTTGGTCAACGAATTGACAAGTCATCTTATATTATTGGAATCAGGACTACCGCTATGCCATCGAAATCCCCCGCATTGCGAAGATCCCCATCCGTACTGTGCAGTATAATATGGCAAAGATCCGAGAAAGAGGCAGCATGGATCATCGGGATGGTAATAGTCGACTTCATACGATCTCATGCTCAGAGAGTTTTGAGATTGGTCAATGGATTCAAGGTGGCAGCAAGACAATGGTGACATATATTGTCATGAAATAGCGAAAGTACAGAGGCCAGCATGGGACGAAATAGGCGGTGCAGCGCCACCTTGCTCGAGTTGGTTTCATGAGTATATTACCCCGAGGAAGGCTCATGTGGACCCAAAATTAAAAGGAGAGGCGGATGCAATGGGCCATTCAGCAGAAGGAGGATGGCTGGAGTCAGATGCTATTCTCTGATGAAATATTATATAAACTGTTCAGAAATATGAATCAAAGTTGATCTAAGAATGCTCAAGTGGGGCTCAAGAGAATTCTGAAAATCAAACAGTGAATCTTCGTCTGTAGAGCTGTCAGCATAAAAGTATCGATATCGTCTCATACATTCAAAAAGGATTATGGATTGCCTCAACAACGTTCGGATTCATCAAGAACATCTCCTTCATGGTACAAAAAGACATTTTGGACAACGGTGGTAGTTCCAGGAAGACAATGATCCAAAGAAAAAAGTAGAATAGCAAGCAATTTTTGGAACTGCGTGCACCTGAAGCAATAGCTTGACCACCAAATAGTCCGGACATCAATCCGATTTGAAAACTTGGTGATCGCTGCTTAAACGACGTGTGAAGAAACGGATTCCAAAAAATCTCAACAAATTGAGGCGATTTTCACATGAAGAATGACAAAAATTGACTTGTCAATTATAAGTCATTTGATCGCATCGACAAATGTTCAATATTTAGCTGCTATTGATTCAGAGGGAGATTGAATCAGTTATTGACTGCTGATTTTATATTAAATGTTGTGCGAGGAATACGTGAATAAAACAGTTTTGAAATGCATTGCTTACAGCAGAAGAAATTTGCAAAACTTTATCGGCAATTTTTTTTGCACCCTAGTGTATTACATCAGTTGGAAACTGTTAGCCAAGTGCTGGACCCAGGCGTGCGCGGGGGGTGTTAGGTTGCGGTAGCCCCAGAGTACGGTAGTACTCCCCCAGACACCTAATCAGGGTCCACCTGTGGCTGAACTATCAGCATGATTCAGGAATTCAAATATCTGTACGCATTGCTGGTTCATGTTCGCGATCTTGACGCTTGACCAGCACACATTCACTGCTCAGTTCTATGCAAACCATTCTGCTTAACAGGATGAATCAGCGTCATTCAAAAACGAAACAACTGATAAGAAGCTCCAATGTCGTGTCATGCAAACGTTTGTGGCTCAGCCATAACAGTGCAGCATGTGACTGCGAGCATTGTAGGAACTGTTGACTATAGGAAACTAGTTGTGCCTTTCGTTTCGCCATCTCCACTCTGCTCCACGTACCATAGCATTTGCTAATCATTAATTAGAACTGTGCTATGTTGAAGAAATATTTTTGTCAAAGATTGTGCTGGTTTACAGTGCACTGATTTGCCATTAAAAAAAGGATGAGGCTTAAGATTTTCTCACAATATTAAGCGCTTTTATTGACCTGAGGTTGTTCGTTGGGTGCCAGAGCAATAAAAAAGTCATTTTCAGCAATATTCGCAAAACACGAGAAAAGGTGTAAAATCAAGTATCTCTCTGTAATCATACCATTCATTCTTCTCACTTCAGCATTTATTGAACATATGGGAGTATTTCAAGATTTTTGCTCAATGATACAATGAACGAATTAGAAAAGAGTGCGCTTCAACAGTGCTCACATATACTGGCAAAGAATATTAACCGCACTGAAGTGCTCGGTATTCTGTTCAGCAAAAATGTTTTCACTACTATTAACAGACAGGAAATAGAGGTTTGTGTCGTTAAATTTCTTGATTCGGCTGATTGACGACAGGCCCCAGACTTGATTTAGGAGTGCGAATCAGATTATAAGCGCAATTTTTGTCTTATCGAAAAGTTAATGAAGGCTGACCAAAAGGCATTTGGATTATTCATTGAAGCTCTACATGAGTCAAATCAAGGGCATCTTGCAAAAAACATTTTGGATACGCTCGAAAATTTACGCCAAAAGAAAGAGAAACCTGAAGACGAAGCGTGTACACCATCAAAACGGCAAAAAACAATGACGCTGACAGAGATTATTGATCCGGTTAGTCTTGATGTAGCAAAAGCAGCACTTAAAAATATCTATAAGTCAAAATTTCGATTAGTCCACCCGTTTTCGCTTCCTATTTTCACTTTTGACATTGAAAATACGTGGGTGTCACTCGCACTTAACGCAAAATGGTCGGTGGATGGGCAAGGAAAAGCAAAAAGAAGACGAGTGGAAGACCATTGCGAACTGATAAAAGAAGCGTTCATGAACGGATCAGAACTGCTGCTGATTGAAGGAAGACCGGCAAGCGGTAAAACGTCACTAATGCGCAGGATAGCATACGACTGGGCCTCTGGAAAACTGGACGATTACGCATTTCTGTTCTATGTCGAATTTCGCAATATTCAGCAAAAAGAGTTTCAATCAATTACTGAATTGATTGAGAATGGTGTCCGAGACACAGACGAAAACATTCGCCTATTAACCGTGCACATGAAAAACAATAATTTCTGCAAAGAAAATCCCATCCTTCTTTTATTAGATGGCTTTGATGAAGCACAAGTAACAAATCCGTGCACCGAACTGACAGATTTTCTCAAACATCGCGATCTTATCAATGCAAAGAAACTGTTATTTCACGTAATTATTACAACGCGTCCCACCCATCTTCGAGAGCATCTGAAACGCACCGACAGTGTTCTTAATTCGGCAAAAATACTAGGATTTGACAAAGAGGAACAGAAATCTGCATACTTAAGGGCTCATTTTAACACAGCGGAAGATTATGAGAAAAAAATAAGCGAAGTTGAGCAGTGTTTAACAGAAAGTAGTAATCTGAACAAAATTGCTGAAACGCCGCTGTTTCTGATGTTCATATGCCTGGTTTACGACAAGCTAGAAAAGAAAACCGTATTCGAGCTATATCGATGTATCGTGAGATGGTTAATTGATCGATATCAAACTGACCACCCTGAGATAAATGTGCCAATCATGTTTGGTTATCAAATGAAACCGGATGAGGTGGAAGAAAATTGGAGATTAATTCAAGATCATTGTTTTGAATTTCCATTCCTCTCGAAGTTGGGCCATATGGCTTTCGAGCTGTACCCCACAAACATTTTTTCAAATGCGCATTTAAAAAAATACGAAATACCTAGCATCGTTGGAGCTACTGGTTTACTAATCCGTAAAGAAAAGCTAAATAATTTGGAACAGACTACATGTTTTGAATTTCCCCATAGAACTATTCAAGAATTTTTAGCAGGCGGGATGTGCTACTTTTGGCCAGAAAGCACTGCTGTAAATGATAATTTATTGAGACAGATTTTTGCAAAGGACTTTTACAATTTTTTAGAAAAGATTTTCGCTCGCAACCAAGTTTTAGATGGACAAAAAATAAAAATGAACGAAATAGAAAAATTTATTTGGAGAGCAGCTTTTGATGTCAATGACAAAACCTGCTCATATCTCAATATCTGTTTTCAAAAGTACAAAAATTTATGGTTAAATTTATCTGATTATGCACAATCTGTCAAGCGACTCAATGAAATTCTGAATATGTGCTGCAATGTTAAGCTACTTTATTTGACCTCTGTCCATTCCTTAAAAATTGAACGAAGATTAGATTTAAGATCAATGAATTCTCTGCAGTCGTTAACAGTTTATGAAGAAGACACTCCAGTTCAGTGGGATATCAGAGATGCGCTTATTGTTGATCTTCCGAATCACAGAGTGGTCAATGAAGTTGTATTTACGTATCGTTATGGGTTGAACAAACACGTGAAAACAATGCTATCTTTGGCTGAAAACTTAAAGAGTGGAGAAAAAGATTTGCTTTTTAAAAATGGATTTGGCATTCCTGTTTCATTGCATGATTACAATATACATGGTTGTATTGAGCTGCATGTACTGAATGTTGACTGCAATTCAAACATTACAAATGTGGTACAATTTTGTTCCAAAGCAGAGAAACTCTCAATTGTCTCTGTTGCAGGACAGACACGTTTTAACGGGAACTTATATTTATTCGCTGAATTAAAAAATCTCGAATTCTTCAACTTTCCATATTTTGATTTCTTTGAAAAAGACTCTATCGACAAGCTGAAAAGGCTTGAATCCATTCAAATTTCCAATTGCGTATATAATACCTTTGGTATTCAAGGTCTGTTCAACGATGTTAATGTCAACTGTAAAAATTTGAGACGAATGCACTTTTTTCGTCAAAAATTTGAAAATGCTGACTGCTTGAGACAGTTTTTACAACTACTGGAGAAATACCAATCTGTCGAAGAACTGAAACTTGAAGTTAGGCTAGCTGACTTAAATGGTGGTGTGCCCATTGATTTGACGGAAACTATTTGTGATCTAGTCAAAAATCTGCGTCGGCTTCAAAAATTGGATGTTCAATTCCTTGTCCATTTGCTTTCACAAACTCGATTTTTTTTTGTTGACGAAGAGAAAGTTTATGCAGCTTCTGCAAATCCTCGCAAAGTTTTGTCCCTTTCATTTGGTGAAACTTTCGTCTCAAGCTGATCGAAACTTCTACAACGGGAAATAAGCGTGAGACAAATAACCATAGGTTGTCGAATCTGGAAATCGTCATGCACCTCCCACCAGATTTTGATCGAAGTCTGTAGCCTCAATTCGGAGAAGATCCAAATGAGGGATGTTTTCGACTGACAGAAAACTTTTGCTTCATCCTAGATTTTGGAACTCGAAGTATATTGCACCCCGCGGTCCTCGGAACTCTATTAAATCTATGGAAACGACGACTCATGACGGTCAAGTTGCGTGCAGCGTCGTCGCCGGATCCAATCTCGGATACATGAAATAATGACATACCGGATCGTGGCGCCACTGAGACTCGTGACAAAGCATGAGATTTCTCTCCAACTCCGACTGCCCCTGGAAGCTCCAACGGTGGGAACATGAAATCTTGATTATTAAATGTCGCGGAGCAAACGTTGCACGGCGCTACTGATGGCTGGTCTCGCCAATCCGCCACGTCAGCTCTTCGCGCTATCATTCCAGCGATCACGCGCCGTCGAGCCAAGACGCACAACTTTATCGAATAGATATTGATATATAGTGGTCACAAATTTGAAAACTATTGGCTAAGTCTGCTGATTATTAGCAATAGTTATTGACAAGCCGCTCGATTGTGTAGACGCGTCACTTTTATTCTTATTTGCTTTCTGTATCTTGTGTTCACCCTTTCGTACTCCGCTCTTTAGTCGTACTGAAGAGGGAATTTTGCTCTAAAGCTCAAGTTTTGATAGTGCCGCCCATTGCAACAAATCATACCTCAGTCTCAGACCTGTAATAGGTGTCCGAGCTACCCAGACCTGAGCGTGGGGTTACGGTAGGTACTCGTACTCGTATTTACCCACCTCTGGTGCGACCTTCTCACCTTCTATGGCGATCAAGAATGATTTTTCAACGCATCAGCATTTCCATTTCATCTTGAAGAACATTTTTTATTCGTTCGTGCAGTCTCCACATCACATTGTTATTATCTTCAAAGAAAGTTACGGTAACAACAATCATTTGACCTTGTTTACACCGGCTGCTGCTGTACAGTAACCGTCACAAAATTTGCATACAGTAGTTGCACAGAAATTCGGCACAATTAAATCGACAAACATTAATCAGGTAACATTTCGACGATTAATTCGTAAGCTCCGCGCTAAGAGGATTTGTACAAGACAGAACTGACAAAATGTACAAACATCGCATTACAGTATATTAATATTCAAATTTTCTCGCAGTAAACTAAAAATATCGCATGATTGATTGTTTCCGAGTGCTTATGATATTATTACAGTATTTGACTGATGTCTATTTGAGGTTTGGCAAAGACTGTAAAAAATATTTCATAAAGTGGAAGTGCCATTTCCAGAATAGGAGGAGAAGCAGTAGGGGCCACTAAAGAAACTGTGAAACCACAATGAATTATGATAATTGAAAATTTTTCCTTTCAGTAAATCTAGAGAAACTGCGAGAAAACCTGAAAACCTGACAGCGACAGTACGCAATAAAGTCGACTTATTTAACAATATCTTGATAGCCAGTACATAACCAACGTCCACGCAACAAAAACGGAGGCGATTTATGTAACTGAGTATTATTGTCTGTCGCGCGCACACTGAACAGAATACCCTGTATTGTACCGAGAGGTACCGAAGTTCCATTGCTACAACGAGAAAAAAAAACAGAAAAACATGGTGAAAGAGGACTGTTCAATAGTGACGTCACGCTTGGGGAGGGGATCGCGGAGGGCACGTGACCCTCAAGAATTCCGCATTCATACGCGGAAGGAAATAATTTTCTGGAAGCGAGAGTTCGCTACGTTGTTGCTTAGAGGTACTGATTACTTTGAGCATGATGTGAGGGCGAGGTGACGTAAAAATCCATCAAAAAATATCGTGACGTCAGTTTTGAATAGACCCCAAAGGCACACGCTAAGCGGTTCGGCTCTCTTTGGCTGACAATCGGTGGGGGAGGAGAGAGGAAGGGTGATGGAACCTGAATCGAGATAGGACTAATCACGGCTATTAGCCTGATCAAGGTGTTCGGGATAGTGAAGGATGAAATATATTACATCAGTTGGAAGCAATCAAGTCAACCAAGTGCTGGAATCAGGCGTGCGCATGGGATATTAGAGTACAGTAGTCCCAGAGTATGGTAGTACACACTTAGACACCCTATCATTGTCCATGTCTGGCAGGACTCTCAGCGTGATTCAGGAATTCAAATATTGGTTGCTGGTTCAGGTTCTTGATCCCGAAGCTTGACCATCCAATCTGGTTCAGGACTCCAATCCTCCTTGACTCAGGGTTTCCATATTCAGGACCCACTGTCCTCAAACTCTTAACAGCGTAGTTCTGATGTCAGTGTTATTGTAATAAGCATAGTCGCTTCCGTTGCCGTAGAGCCGATTGTCCGGCGGGCAACCGTAATCGTTGTCTATCATCGGCCGCAGCATGTTGAGTTGCTGCTGGTGCTGATGCCTAGTGAACGGAGACGATCCAGTCGCGACAGACGCGGATGGCATCGGCCTTCTAGGCGAAGTGGGCATGAATGTCTGCGAGCCAGCGACGGGATGTCCCGACGAGGCCACGGATGCCTGAGGGTTCTTCACTGGGGTGCGCATGCCGCGGCAGCAGATGCTGATGACGACGCAGAGCAGGACGCTGCCGAAGACGGCGGCGAGGCAGACAGCGAGCAAGGCGGCGCCGTGGATCGAATCGAACACGTAGTCGTCGGAGATGTCTGCAAAGGTTGAATGCTTCTCTTAGTCTTGGTATTAGAAAACATTGTTCAGTACAGGCTGTAACCATTGGCTTAGGTGGGATCCCGCTTAGGCAAGCGCGCAAGAGTGTGTCAGACCTCAGACCAGTCGAGCGGACAACTAATAGGCTCAATTTTTATTGCGTCGAGTGCGGCAGCCGCTCGTTTTCTTTCATGAACAATACACATTTATCCAGTTAATTCCCTCGATTTCGGAGAGTCAGTTTATTGTTCGCTTTCGCCTGGTAGAACACGTTTTATTTGAAGCCATGGCTTGATCGTACTTCCTATCTCTTTCACCAAGTCTTCGCCCCCTTCCCCTTGTGACTCCAGGAACCCGCCCTCGACGTTCAGGAAGGTCGTCCATCACTACGTCAACTATAA
>JAQGAX010001701.1:0-10432 GCA_034698105.1 Plectus exinocaudatus | reverse complement strand
CTGAACATCATTTTGAGCTCAAAGTTGATGCACTCCAAATTTTCAGTGGAAATGTGTGTACGGAAAATTAGGAAGACTCTGTAAAAATCGCTATTTCTGTACACCATTCGATTGGAAATGATGAGAGGAATCCGAAAATGTGTTTACTTTTGCAATTGGTTGCGAGACTCAAAAACTAGGGTAAGACTTTTGTGAACTACTTGCTCTGCTCTACTGTGGCATGTGAAGTTTACGGCAAAACTTATTCTTGCTCTAATTTTTGAGTCTCGCAACCAATTACAAAAGTAAACACATATTCGGATTCCTCTCATCATTTCCAATCGTATGGTGCATAGAAATAGCGATTTTTTTTAGCGCCTTCCTAATTTTCCGTACACACGTTTTCACTGAAAATTTGGAGTGCACTAACTTTGAGCTCAAAATGATGTTCAGTAATGCGAAGCATTTCATAATTTTCTTGATACCGTTTGAAAGCCCAACGTTAGGGCTTTAATTTTAGGTAATCAAAAGTTGTTATGAATCGACAAATTTTTTCAGAAAATTCAAAAAACTGAAAAGTTAAAATTCCACTTCTTATTTCCCGCCTAATTTTTGAGTCCCGCAACAAATTTACAAAATTGCGTAAATCTTCAGATTCGTCTCGTCATTTCCTATCGATTGATATATAGAAACATCAGTTTGTATGTTAAATAATTGAATTCCACAATGATCAGACATATCCATACGAAAATAGTGGCTCTTGACTGGATTATCCTGAATATCAAGGTCAATTAGAAGACTGATATTTTTTGTTCGATTCAGCATCCCTGAAAACCCCTGGATACCAAATTTCAGAATGATCAGTTCTTGGAAACTATGGGAAACTATTTGACTATATATGGGCATTTTTGATCTTAGGAAGGAAGGAAGGAAGGAAGGACGGGACGGGACATACCGGTCGGAAAAATAGGCATTTTGCTTTTTTGTTGCTTGCTATTTTTTATATAAAAATGCGTGTACGCTTTCATAAAATGGAGGCCATTGTTGAAATTCGCTGAAAATACCAATACTTTTGAGATAATGCATACTGCATTGCGATTAGTAGCATTTTTTATGCGAAAAGATGGGATGGGAAGGACGTACGGACGGACAGACGGACGGACGTACGTACGGACATACGGACGGGCCAATTATATTATGCCGACGCGAAGCGAAGCGCCAGCAAAAAAACGGAATATGCCATTTCTTAACAAACTCTGCGAAGAGAAAACCGTTGAAACTGCCTCAATCATTAAAAATGCAATTCATAAAAGACTACTGGCTACAATAATAACAGTCCTTACACTAACTGAATGATATTCACCATAAATGAAGACATCTGAGCTCCCCAAGGGAATATCCAGGTCGCAATCAACACCTAATTTTGAAGAATTGCATCGCTGTCCGAATATTTCAAGTCTAAGAGAAACATTAAAGTCCTTCGTGGTCAACACGTGCATTCGATCAAGTCCAAGCCAAAAATTATTTTCAAAGTCACCGAATCCTTCTTTATAGTCCCTCCAATTGCGATTCCAGAAGACTGTGTTATTATTAATGCGCCTGAAAAAATTTATAGGGATTTTATTTTTGCTGTTTCTGATTAGGTTTCCATAAAAATGCAATTAAAGTTCAAAATCTCGGACGACCCAGCCACTCGCCTTATAACGGCATTAACGGCGACATCAATAGCGCCGTGCGTAAGTGCGTTGAACAGAGAGACGAGTATTCGCTTTTGCTTATCGGTTTGCATTTTCAATTTGTTTTTTCAACAAGCGCACCAACCACAAATCTTTATCGTTTTGCAACGTATTAATTTTCCGCTAGCGATCCAAACAGTCGATTGAAAATCAAAGAAAAATTTAAACATTTGGAAATAGAAACAGTTTTGGAATTTAATGTTTCGCCTATGTCTGAAGATTATTAATATATTCGAAAATACATCAGGAAATATTTTCGAGAAAACTTGGTTCTGTTTTGTTGGCTAACAAGCAGTGTTAATTATAACATGTCAGTGACACTTTAATAAAACCATAAAATTAATTTATGACCTTACTCCTGCCTCATGTAATAATTAATAAATACTGTGACATATCGTGATTAACACTGTGATCTTATGAAAAACCTCAGAATTAATTAATGACCCTATTCTGGCGTGATGTGTCATAATTTATAATTTCTGACATGTCATAATTAATAAATTGTGAACATTTCCAATAAAACTTTGATAAGATCATAAAACCTCAAAACTAATAAACAATCTGACACTGACGTCATATCACAGTAACTATAATGCATTACATGACGCCAGAGTCAGGTCATTGCGAAATTTTGAGGTTTTATCGTAAGGTCACTGACATGTCATAATGCTAACATTGGTAACAAGAAAGATTTTTGCGTCGTACTGCGCTTACCTTTGAAAAACTGTCCACCCACCGCCATCAGTGGTCATATCGCAATAAACAATAAAGGGTCCTGTTCCAGGAGGACTAATAACATAAGTTCCACTCTCTGTCGCTAGCCTATGATGAAACCAATCGTAACAGTCTGTCAGCACGTTTTTGTTTCCTATTGTTCGCAGCTGTTCGGTGTTTGAAATCGTTGTCGCTGTTGTTGTAGTAGGTGCTGTAGTAGTTGCTGTAGTAGTCGCTACTAACGATATCCAAATTACTGTTAGACTCGTCAATAACAGTATTGCAAGCAGCAATGCCACAAGAATAGCAAACTTTCTCCCATAAAGAAACGTCAGTAACTCTTTCATAAGTTTCTGTCCGTTTTGTATTCGATTTCTCTGCATAGGTTGATAATTAGTGAACGTCGACGCCAACGGCAACAGATTACGAAAACTGTTCGTACGATAATTATCATCGTTTTTAGAAGATGTAGAGAGACTTGACGTTCTGATTGAATCATATATGCTGCCCTTGCCAGTGATCCGCTTCGCAGCATCAAGCAGTCTTTGTGGCACGCCATATTCCCAGTTTCTGTCAGTTTTCTCTAAGTCAACTTTCTGATCACCACCGATATGTTCAGTGTTAAGGGCGTTTAAGAAATCGCTCACTCTAATTGCTACTGACCCTGCATTGCTCGAGTTCTTAATTTTAATGATACTTTGATCGATAACTCCATCGCTGAGCAGAACAAGAAGACTTTTTCGCGAACTTTCGGGCATATTGAGAACTATTTCACGGGCAGTGCTGGGCGGTATCGGTGCGTTTCTTTCCATTTCCCATAAAACGGCACTAGGATCGAGAATCCATTCATAGTTCTCACTATCTGTGAGACTCTCACTAATATATGAAATATCTATTGTCGATAATAAATAGCTTGACATCATGGAACTTCGGTCAGCATTGTATTCAACCATTTTTTCATGTGTGGAATGCTATAGAAGAGCACAGTGCGGTGATGCAGATGCTTAAATATACAGTACCAGATTATGCTCATATTATAACGTAACTTGAGGGATAACGCTGCCGCAAAGATACGCGAAAGGAAAAAACTTCCGGGCCAACGAGTAGATGGCAAGTGAGCAAGCGGCAAGCAGTATCCCAAGCCATCCTCTGAGTACGCTATAGTCAAAAGTTAAGGTGACAATTTCTGGCATTGAATCAGAAATGGCCATTAAGCAGCTACATGGTACCCCAGAATTACACTGTCGACATCCTCGCCTGCCTACTTCATTGAGAAGGAAGAGCATTATATTGGGATCCACTGTAGCTCAATACTAGAGCTAGGTCTCATGAAGGTCACAGTATGGCTAAAGAACTTTAAAGCGAGCCTCAAGCTCGCAATGCCGCGCGCGCTGAGATCGACTGTAACCGGCGCATACAATTCGTTGGCGAAACCGCTGCGCGCCGCGACTGCGACAGGGTCCTCTATGAGATCCGTGACGTCGAAAAAAAAGCCAACACAGCGGATCGCAGCGCCGCTGATTGCAACGTAACCATGGCCATTGATTGAGATCACGCGTCTTCCGACGTAGTTTCTACCGTAGCGTACGTTTTTAATACCGTAACCCGTGGTAAAACGCAGGGGCAGCTCGTATTTTGCGCACTCATATCTACTACATATGATACTCGGGTGCCGCAGTATGATATATCCAACAATCGACTGCGCGTTGACCACCTTCGCGCGCGACGAATCACAGATCGAAGCGCAGTATATTTGCACAGCATTATGACTGCCGCTTAACCGCTTAATTTATAAATTTTGATCCTTCTTTGATCAACCAATGATAAGTTAACTGAACTTGAATGCTCTGTTCACGCTGCTTTCACGTGCTTGTATTCTTGGGCTAGTCGCTTATTCTTAATAAACATCGCTTATTTTAAAATAGGCTAGACTGGAGCTAACATACTTCAAGGCAGAGTGATAAGGCTGTTACGCAGACGTGTTTTTGAAATACTGTATTGATATCCTGGAGCTTCTGAAGCCGATGTTGAAGTCGAACAGAATGTCAATCAGTAACGGATATCAAAACATCATTACTGATGCACATTGATTGGTCGACGCACTGGGAAGGGAAAAGATGAGTCGCCATTTGCGGTTGCAACATGCAATACTGTTTGCTTATTTAGCGCAATGCTAGATAAAGTCGAACCTTGTTTAGGGATTAGTGACTTGCCCAAGAATACCAGCACGTGAAAGCAACGTGAACAGAATATATAATGCTGTATATAGGGTTAGTAATTGTAACACTGATAACATATAATTGCGAACCATTAAAGAAGGATCAAAATTTGTAAACTGCACGTTTCGGTAAGCATTTAAAACTGAACCTAATTTTATAAAACTGAATCGATAGTGGTTAAGTAATATGAACAGTTACAATCTACTGATGACGTGACGAATTGGTCTTTTGATAACGAAAGTTATTATTATTATTGCACCACCTGGTGCTAAGCGATAATCACAGAATTGCGCACTGTGCGACGCGCTTCAACCTACAATTCGTTGCGCACAGCAACGGTCAAAGCACAGTCGATCATCAATCGATGGGCCAGGCAACATTCATAACTGTACATAAGCTGCGTCACGCAGGATCGGATTATATTTGAAGCCAATTACGCACAGACAGACAGCGCTGCTTCTCTTGTGGCTTAGAGCCTAAGGGTCCTAAACTACCCCAAGTCCAAAGAGGTCAAGGGCCTATTTCATAAAACTTGCAATTACAGTTGGGGGAAGCGCAGCGGTTAGTTAGTTGGGACGAACTTTCAAACGCCATTATTGACCAAAAACGGCACTTCCCGTTATTGTAATTTTAGGCATATCAATACTGTGGCAGTTGTTGAATCTGTTCCAAATACGAATATCATACTTGGATCGCAAAAACTTTTGCAAACATTTGAATGCAGAATACCAAATACACTTGTGTTCAATCTTCAGTATGTACGATGCGCACAAATTAGGGTCGTAACGGGGACGGGGAATCCCCGTCCAATCCCCGTACCCGTCCCCGGAATTTGGTTTCTTCCCCGTCCCCGAATTCCCCGTTTTTTGAATTTAGTTCCAAAAGTCCAAAATAAGCTTTGAATATACAAAATTTGTCTACCTTGACGACTAGTAACTAGTAAGATGGCAATCATTTTCAGTCGCAGCTATTCAGTGGCTAATATGAACGTATTTTGAAATTGATATTTGTCCCCGTCCCAGTTACACTCCTAGTACAAATGTGTGTACAATCCATGTTCCATGCGTGGCATGCATGTGACCGGTGTTGCAAGTTGGACGGACTCAACTGCCACGTCTGCTGACACCTAATGTAATAGTTGAATTTAAAATAGTATCATACAGGGTCTTTCATCGTAATTCGTCATTTTTGCACTCAATTTCGTCATTTTTGCATTGGCGAAAAAAATTTGGCATATTTTGAATACGCACCGAAATCCCGACACGAAGGTACCTTCCCCACGGAGAAGGTCCAGACCCCCCTGCCCTCGGACCTCGGTTACAGGTATGCGCCTAACGACGCGTAGTTCGCAGTAGCTCAGATTGTTAGACAAACGTGTGAAGAGATAGAAGTGAGAGATGAGCAATGGCGAGGGAAGACACGTCCCTCGAGAGTTCTGCAACATTAGCAGCCGTGATTTTGGGAATAGATGCTAAATGTTTCCAAAATTTTGAGGTTTGCGCTGGATAGAGTATGATTCTCCTTCTTTTGAGATCGTAGCAACTAGACGTGGGCACTGTCTTCTCGGATGGAGAGGTTTCTACTTCTTTCAAGCTAAGGTTTCTGGGGAATTGCGTTTCGCAACCCTCACTGCCCAGGTCCGGTGAGGATTCCCCTCTACATCTGCTCCGAGTACCAATTATCCTTTTGCACTGATATTGTACCAATTATAATTTAGAAATTTAGAAATTGGTAGAAGTAGTGTTGGTATTTCGTATGAGTTTCGGTAGCGATTCGTCAACGATTTGAGTTCAACTACTTGTATATGCTGCTTGCTGTGAACATGTTGCAGTAACATTTGAAAAGCATAAAATCAACACTGCCAAATCATTACGACAAACTTAATAAAGTTGAAATTATAATATAACTAATCAATTTTCATCAAAAGAGATGGGCATAGTGGACAGCTATTGTGTTTATGCCCATAGGCTTGCAAAAACTACAAGTCTTAAAATCTGTTACGTAACTTTGTGGTACTCAGCGATAAGGAGAACGCATTTTGAAGGAAATTGGACGCCACTGAGGAGATACGTGCTCCTGCGTCAATCCACCACTCAGCAACTCCTTTGGAGCACGCAGTTCATTCAGTGCTCTCTCACTGGTTGGTTGGTCCAAATCAGGCAGAATGGACACAATCGACTATTATGGGCGAATCAAATAATTTTAAATATTCTCGCTGTACTATTAGGTCTCCGAAAATCTCAGAGGGCAATGCTTTTGCGAATCGTCCCCCCTACCAGCCGTGTCTTTTGTCCAAATGAAGATGTAAACAATTCAGCGATTTGCACGTAAGTCATTATGTGAAAAGTAAACAAATTTACGACGATTGGGCAATAATCACATCAAAAACTCGCGCCAAAGTTGATCCCTTCATGCGCGCAAGTATTGCAGAGAACCGCCCTACGTGCGGAATGCGAAAGCAACCAGTTTTCTTCCCTGCTCAACAGCGTCTGAAATGCATCATCCATGCGGCGCCGCATCCGTATTTGTTTGTCTTCCTGTCACAAAACGGCATATTTGTGATATTTAGGAGTTAGGAGAAGGACTGAGTGGTAAGGTCAAGTTGCTGGTTTGCTTCTGTTCGATAGTGAACAAATGCAGATGCGTTCAACGCTCTGCGCACTAATTCTCGATCGGTTGTTTGGTCTCGAACTTTGTTACTATTGAAGATGTAATTTATCGGTGGTTTTGCACGTATCCGCTAAACTTAAAGTGATGAGGCGGTCAAATATTGAGCTTACTGTTAGGGTTCAACTGGGGTAGAGGTTTTCAAGCAGCACGGTGAAATATTCAATTTTTTGTGTTGAGCTGCCGCAAAAGTTTACACGAATTTATGACTTTTGAAGCGTTTGTGTTCAAAACGTTGAAATCAGTGAGTGAATAAATGAACGAATTAATTTTTTATGCAAATTAATTTTACAGCAGTGCTAATGATGCTATACCTCCCTTTCAAACTCTAAAGTCCCAGGCACAACTAAAAGCGGAATGATGCTGAAGCCTTGTGCGCATGTCTCATTAGCTTTTCTATATCTACTTAATGAGTTCTTACTGAAATAGACTCTGCTGAATTCGAAAAATGCGCTCTTCTATGCTCTCGATGATGTGGTATGAGGTCATTGGCACTTTTTGCAGAAACCGGTGCGAATCCAAAAATGTCTCGCATGACATCATTTCCACTCGGCTGCGTACTTCTTCTGTGCTTCCTGTCAGGAATCTCTGATGGATGGCGTCTCCGCCGGCAATCGGGCGTGCCTAAGGTTCAGAGCCGGGTGGTGTTGCTTGGCGCCAGCGCCTGCAAGGTGAACGACAAGGAGTACAAGGTCGGTGAGGAATGGACGACTGGTCACCTTCGCTACCAGTGCAACGAGTTTGGATACAATATCGTCGGTATGCAGCTTGTCTGATTTATTGACTGATCTGATTGATACGTCTGTATTTTTGCAATAATGGCATGATCAGCGTTTGAGAATTTGGTTTACTTTATACAATGTACAGTACATCCAGTTTTCAATACGGTTTGCAAACACTTTTAGGCTGCGCACTGAGCAGCGGCAAGATTTTGAAAATCAATGAAGACTTCGTCAACAACAACACTGCGTACCGCTGCTACCGCGTCGGCAACGCCACGCGCACCTACTACCAGGAGTTCACCTGTGGCGTGCTTGGCATGCCATCCTGTGAACTTAAGCCGATCACCAAGGAAACTGCAGACCAAGCGCTCGGCGGCTTCAAGCCAATCAACACTCCACCCGTAGTCGTGGGTAAGGGTACACTCAGAGGCTGGAAGTGCGAATTATATAGAGGCGGGAATTGTACATTGTAACCCTGAACGTAAAGGAGGGTTGCAAAGGCGAGGATCGGATTTTGATTAAAAGTCCGTAAAGTTCTATTGATCATTTTTGTCCTCCCACATTGGCGTCAAACAGAAGCTATGCTTGTGCATAGATGAACAGTGAGGGGGGTCGCGTGACCCCCAGAGGCAGACATGTGCACGGGGGTATACCCCAAGGGGTCTCATACCTCCGGGTACTTTGGAGTTGGGGGGTCGCGCGATCCTTTCTCCGAGTTATGCAAATGCGACCCCACATCCACAGACCAATGTTGTCCCCGAACCTAAGCATTGATCTGCAGGTCAGTTGCCACCAGGTTGGAAGATTCTTGATGAGCATGGCAATCCAATTCAAATCCTGAGTGGAAGTGGAATCGGAGCTGGAGGCACTCAAACCATCGTCAGCAGTAGTCATCTGGCTGCTGAAACAGGCAGTGTTGGTTCTGGAAGCATCATTAAGGGAGTTCCCGTGTCTGGTGCAAGCGCAACCGGAGGATCTGCTGCAAATGCTGCGGCTGGAACAGGTAGGTACTGCTCCAAAATCCTAAAAATTGAAGCAAAACTAACCTCTTCTGCTTAGAGTTCATTTATAAATGACGATGACGTAATGCTTAATATGGGCTCATTGACTTAGATGAGGACAAAACCCCACTTCACAAAACGCAGCGCACTTCTTCCCACCTCTTTTTATCCATCATATACCTGAGAAAGCTTTTCTTGGCATACCTGTAACCGAGGTCCGAGGTCCGGGGGGGGTCTGACCGGTTCGAGAGGGGGGTAGGCGCTACGGTACTTCGTGTCGGGATTCCGGCGCGAATTCAAAAAACGTCAAAAAAAAATTTCCCGGTCGGGGGGGGGAGGGGGGACCCCCCAGTGGGGTCCGACCCCTGGCTGGAGGGGGGGTGATCCCCCAGATCCCCCCGGTTACAGGTATGTTTCTTGACGAAACCCTTCCCCACACAAGCCATATGCTTACTGAATGAGCGAGGTGAATGAGTCAAGAGAAAAAAGTGGATCAGACGAGGTGGTAACTGAATTCACGACCATTCAGTGAAAGTGAATGCTCTAGCCACTGATCTATTGCTCCTCTGCACCTCATGTCCGAGCAGAAATCGACTAAAAAACTATGACTTCTTTCAGGAAGTGGCGCTGCTACATCGGGAGTACTTGGAACGGCGGGCTCGCAAAGCAGTGTCGGCTGGAGTGGCAAGTCGAAAGGCGGAGTCGGAATAGGTCCGGGCACGTTCACTATTCGCAGTGGTCCAACTGGTAGTTCGACGTCCTTCGTACCGGCTGGATCGGGTTGAATTGATTCGATTGTATTTCTTAGATTGTATGGCAACTAGCTGATCTGATATGATTTTTCTGTTTAAATTGCACCAGACATGTGCACGGGTTTGGCCGTAGGGGGTATGGCGGGTATTCTAGGGGGTATATACCCCCCCCCCCAGCCGGCCGCCAATAATAAATTTTTTTTTCATTTTTCGGTCTCGGAAAAACACTGTACTTTCCCCTTATCATTGCAATTTTTGTCATACCCCCAACTCCATAGTACCCGGAGGTATGAGACCCCTTGGGGGTATACCCCCTCATACCCCCGTGCACATGTCTGAATTGCACTATTACAATCAATTTTGCAGTTTTATGATCGATATTTACGCAAAATTAAAGCTATGCAACTTGTTAACGTAAGCAGCTTTGCACTCGGATCGCACTTTAAAGTGCCAAAAATGTAGCAAGCTTATAAATCACGTCAAAGGTGCGATTTTTAAAAAAGCGCTGAATTTTTAGATTGCGGGCTGAGGGTTTGAATGACATCTGGTCGTTACGTGAGTGGTAGATCCAATCACAACATTGGATAACTATTGATAAGTTGATTTAATATTTAATCCTTCTGGAATAATCGTGACATTCTG
>JAQGAX010001700.1:0-10434 GCA_034698105.1 Plectus exinocaudatus | reverse complement strand
TGAAAGAGGGAGTCATCAGGTATCATAATTCAAAAGCTGAAGCAATTTGCTTGTAGCGTTTAATATCTGTCGTGTACTAAAATCATTACCTCAATTGGCACGGCGGTGAAAAAAATCAGTGGAAAAGTCGAAGGTGTTATTCACTCATTTGTTTTGCGCCATTTCCCCAGTTTATTTTAAAATAAATTAATACGGTTTGGACAGTTTTTCATGGGCTTTCGAATGATACCTAATTTGCTATCATTACTCGCTTGGTCATTCAGCGAAAGACATTTAAAAGTTTAACCAGAACTTATGGGTCACCCTGTAGATATACTATTGAAACCTGCGTGTCAAAGTCGTGGTATAAAGAAGATGGATGATCAGTCGGCGGTGGGTTCAAGACCGATGAAACGTAGTCAGTCGAAGACGATGATGAATAAAAGTTTCGAACCAGAGAAGCAGCGAACCCAGACGAACAAGCTATATGAGCAGTTCAACATTCTAGTTCGATGTAATGAAGAAAAGGTGAGCACAAAATGTTAAAAGGCGTCGTTGGCTGGCTCCATCTCCTGTTCAAGCAACGGCGACCATTAATAATTTCCATATTTTTCTATGCTGCACATAAAAAGAAGCGAAATGTAAAAATTGATCAAAATGTCAATAGTTGTAAGACAATTTTTTCAGAAATGGAGTTCTAACTTTAAATCAGAGTTGTGCATGGGGTATCAATGGAGGTATATATGCCCCTCGCCCAACCAACCGATCATATTCCCACCCCAAACCGCTGCATATGCCTGTTTTATATTGTATAAGATGGTGCTCAAAATTACACTATACATTTGCAGCTTGAACAAATGTGCAAAGATCAGCCACCAACGCTTATTGAAAAATTAATCAGCATGCCGATCGACCAGGTGATGGATGTTTTATACAAACTATGTAGTTCACCTGTGACGATCACAGAAGGTGATAAGCCAAAAGGTAAGATAAGATGAAGTGTTTTGCGTCTCTAATGCGCAGGGCATCAGTTTACTCCCACTCTACTGTATACTCCAACATTCATTATATCAATCGATAGAAAACTGTGTGATTGAAACTGAAAGCTGACATTTTCAGAATTATGTAAAGTGCATTCTTGTACCAAAGTGGCACTGTACATAGCATTGAGTTGGTAGGATATATTTGCCACGGTGAGACTGCAGAAATGATTAATACTGTAGTATTAGCATGGCTTTGAGGTTTTTAACGAGCCGATTCAGAGAAAGCAAATGTTTTTAAAATAAACAAATGAAGGGATATTCGAAATTAAAGTATACTGTATGTTCCTGTTTTTGTTCCAGAAACTAAGTTGCTTTCGCTGTTGGCCGCACTATTGAATTGCAAGTTGAAAACATCGTCGTCTGCCGATGTCTTGATGCAATCATTGTTCGAAAAGACGACGGTACTCAATGTATTCCTAATTTCGCTGGGCAAAAATTCCAGTTACATTTTTGATGTAATCAGATTCATAGAGTCGCAGTTCGCGCGCATATTCTGCGTGGTAACTTGAAAAGCAACTGTTACAGCACAGCAGACATAGGGGATTAGCTTCAGGGAGGGGAAATTACGGCCGGGTGGCTTGGAGCTTATGACCATGGACCGCATAACCAGACCTGAACGGGGGGGGGGGGGGTTGCGCAACCCCCCCAGCCGCCAAATGGTGCCCATCTCTGCGCATAACCCTGAACAGCTCCATTCAATCCGGTGCAAACCCTAAAAAATTTCCAACCAACATTCGGTGAACGTGTTTCATAACCCCCCATCCATTTAGTCAAATCCAATCGGACTTTTTTGGAGTGCATATAATCTTCCACAATCCCATGTTCACCTCTTGCAGCACAGAATCTTTCCCTTACTGAAAAAGACAATAAAGGCTATAAAGATTATTAATAAGTACAGTATCAAATAAGGTATGGTACGAGTACTATGAGTACATTTTTGAATTTTAAAAATCGGAGGAAAGTCTCTTCCGTAAAACATAAAAATTTATTCGAGGAATGGGTCTGGTAAATCAACAGTTTAAAAATGTTCTGCTGATTTCAGAACACAGTTATATTTTTTACAAATAGAAACTCAGTTCTGTTAATGCAGTCAGGTTTTCTGCAGGTTTTTAATTCAGTTAGTTTTTAGTTATTTTTCGGACAAATAACTCACGGAATGCCTAGTTAACTGGGTTTTAACAGGATTTGCAACCCAGTTTTCAAAAAAAAAACTTAATTCAGTTAACCCAGTTAGTTATTTTTCACAAAAATAGCTGAATTAAAATTAGTCGAGTTAAAACTGTGTATAACTGGGTAAAAAAACTGGGGTTTTCAACACAGTTATCTAACTGGGTACAACTGTGTTTCAGAATGAAATTTACATTCGACGAAACGTTTCTTGGAAACTTATGACAACAAAAAGATTCGTGAACAGCCAATGTCGTTACGTTGTCGCGTGCCGCGCTGGTGAGTTGGCGTCATCCATATCGCTTCTGTTAGCGGTACATTGGATGGTTCGTCTGAATCAACTATGCGGAATCAAGCCACAAAGCCAACTGGTTCAGTTCTTGAGCATAACAATGGGATCAACAGAGAACGGTGCAATGGAAAGCGTGGCCCAACAAGTGATCACAGTTCTGGACTCCTAAGCTATTTATTTCAATAAAGGCGTGTCTCCTGCTTATTTTGCCACTTTCATTAACCGAACTACTTAATGGGCATTTTACCTGATTATCTTATTATAATTTCTATAGTATAATGAGATACAGTTTCTAAGCATTTTCGCACAATTTTTCACATTCTTTCTTCGTCATATTTCATGCATGATCATTCTTCGCGTAAATTTAACTGTGCTAACTGTGTTCGTACTGTTTCTGTTATCTTTGACCAAGATATTGCCGTGGCCTTTAGTGTTTCACATTGTTTCAGTAGGTTGCTCACATCACTTAGTTAGGTTTCAGTGCTATGATGTAATCTAAGTAACCTTGCTCCATCCTTAGGGGTCATACACAAATTACGTAACGCTTTTATTAGACCTTTTTAGACACCCTCCCCCTCACGTAACGCCTTCGTAACGCTGCATTTCGCTAAAACGACACCCCCTCCTTATGCTTAAGCATAGCAATGACGTCATCACGTAACGCTCGCGTAACGGGGCCTTTGCGACCCCCTCCCCCTCCCAAAGCGTTACGTAAATTGTGTATGACCCCTTACCGGATTCGATGGTGCACTCTCTTGAATCATGATAAAATGCGATCAGGCAATCTATCAAGGCACAAACAGACTGAGCGTAACTTTCGGATTCACTGTCTAAAGAATTTTCTCGAAAGAATAAGGACTATGAAAGTCCTAAAAAAACTATTGCGGATTTATTTTAATAGAAGCCCGAAGTTCCTATTTTTCATCCCCAAAGCGAAAGTAAAGTAAATTTCTTGTACCTGTAGCTCAAAATATCTTATGTTCTATGCAAACATTGACACCTGGATTGGACTACTATTGGAATAAAAACAGTGCATGCGGAAAGAAGAGTACTCTAGTGCATTAACCCGCTCTTTGTTCATTGACACCTCTTTGTTCCTGTTCGCTACCCAAATTGGTCAGTGAAAATGATGCCATTGTTTGTTTCTTCGATACCCTATCGTATTACTTACATGTTTACTTTTTGTGTTGTGTAGTACCTTTGGGCTAGTCGCTCATCCCTTAATGGGGCTAGACTCTGCCTAGTATTATGCTGAATAAACAAACAAACAAACAAAGGGTTCCAGACTACGATAATCCGGCACTGACCGTATCTAAAGCGAAGGCATGTCGCATTATTTTTCAATCTCAGTCAGGATCAGATCAGAATTTATGCTCGTAGGAGCACATGTGCTCTATTTTCCAATGACCTTCCAATTCGGAAAAACCATCAGAGAATTCAATTTTTTCGAGATTTTTCATGTAAGTTGCAAAGGATGATGGAATGCGAATGATGAAAATACTTGTTCAAGGCTGCGATGCCAATATAACACAGAATAACAGAAAATGACAAAATAATACATTTCAATTCGAATTCGAATTTCATCATCAGAGTAAGACCTAACTAATGACACGCAAACTAAAAAAAGCGAGATGAGATAGAAAACTGCGCAACGATCCCAACAAAAAATCTCAAGCTAATAAGAGAGAACAAGGAATACAGCTAATCCGAGCATTCATCCGAGTAATCCTCCGAGGAATATTCCATTTCGTCCGTGAAATCGGCTCTAAAAGTGTACTTGGTGTCGCACAAATCGCAGGGGCAGCGGTACGGATGGTCCAGCCATATCGGGAGTCTCAGCTTTCGACCATCGGCGATGTTCACTTCGAATAAGCAATCGTTCGAGCGATCAACAGAGGCGTTTGGCCACTTGTTAATCACTTGTTTGACCACACGCTCTGCCTGGTGTTCCATCAAGCACTTGCTGCAGATGACGATCGATGACGGAAAGACGGCCTGAAAGGGGTCATACATAAATTTTGTTACGGGGATTTGTAGCTGTTTTTGGCCTTTTTTGACACCTCCTCCTTCCCCGGCCTTTTTTGCCATCCCCTCCTTTCCCGGTCCCCGGTTACCGGGGAAGGAGAGGGTGTCAAAAAAGGCCAAAAACAGCGTAACATAATTTATGAATGGCAGGCGCTAAACGACAGAGCACATTCAATCCAGTGTCCACGCCCTAAATGAGGAGCAAAAAAGGAAGATAATTGGTCTAGCCTTACCCTTCAATCTTGAGGATTAATATGTACTATGGATCAAAGGGGATAAGGTTAAATGAAAAATTTTTGGCCCTCCAAAATAGATGGTGTTTGTCAGGGGGTCGTTGAAGTACTATGGCTAAAATTAGAGGGGTTACATGGCTATGTTACCCTCAATACACCTATGCAAGTATAAGGCCATTCATATGTTATATAACGCGAATTTTGGCCTCTTTCAGACACCCCCCTCCGTAACGCGTGTGTCACACAGCTATCGGTCCTTTTTGGCAGCACCTATGGTTAAGCATAGGAGTAATGTCATAGCGTAACACAAGATCTCAGACACCCCCCTTCCGTAATATACGAACAGCCCCTATGTTATCTGCTAAATATAAACAGAATTGATAAATTCTGATAGTATTGCTAAAAATAAGTACTGGCACGCAACGCGTGCCTACCTTGGATGTTGACAGCAAGCGAAACATCTTCTGAACCTTTCCAGAACCCAGAGAAACGTTACGAACATGCAGCAGGCTAAGGTTCGTGAAAACAGCGGGAATGTTGCACAACCATTCTTTGCGCAAAGGCCATCTGCGGCAGTAGAGATTGCTAACTTCAGGCAGACAAACATGCTTTGCCAAGAAGGCTAGGTTTTCGCCAGAGAGAGTGAGAGAACTTGCTGTTGAGTGACAAAGCGCCAAAATGAGATCTTCCTCTTCATTGCTAAAATGCATGGATCCAGTAATCGTGAAGGAAATAAGTCAAAATATGAAATGAAAAACTTTGGAACAGCGATGGTAAACACATAATCATTCTTAGGTGTCCTAGGGGTCGAAAGTGAGGGAATCACAGCACGACAGGGGCAAAAATCAGGGGGGGGGTTGAACTGTACATGTAGCAGGTGTCGAAAGTTGGGGGATCAGGAAAAAATTGGCATAATCAGGGTCAAATTACCATAATCAGGCAACAAAATCAGGCCCACTTACATGTATGGGTTGAACCCCAACCATCCCCAGGACGCCTGACTTCTTATCCACTGCCAACTTGGTCCACGTAGCAACATTCTATTTATTGAAACAAACATAATTTGACGAATAATTCGATCACTGACCTGTCCCTCACTTTGTCCAACTCTAGGTGCGTGATGTGAATGCGCTTGATGCAGAAGACGAGCTGCTCCTTAACTTGAGGTCGAGCTGCCACAATTTGAACGGAAAGTTGGTCAAGATGGTCAAACTTGCCCAGTGCCCAGAGACACTTAAATTCGACGTCTTCATCACATACAACCATCAAATGAACAGCCTTGATGGTTGTCTTGTGCTCACTGGTGAGCATCAGGGCGCCTGCCTCGTCCACCAGTCGGTCACGCTCGCAGCCCGGCATGGACACATGTACAGCAACAACTGGCGGAACTGAATGAAATATGCATTAGCAAAACAAAAAATAAATTGTTCAATCCACTTCTACCATTAAGCGATTGCGCTTGAATTTTCAATCAAAATTTTCAATCCAATTTTTCACCCCCAGTCGCCAAATGGTGTCCACCTCTGGACACTCCCCATGTTACGCTTTCGACACGCCCCTCTCTATGGTTAAGCATAGCAGTGACGTCATCATACCTGGGCAAGGTCGACCCCTCAAGTCATATGGTGGGCATTTTTTCTAGTGTAAATTTTCGAAAAACCCTGTGCTGCATGACGGGCACTGGGCATTTTTCGGTCCCAAGTCGTATGGTGGGCACCGATTTAACGATCTTGCCCAGGTATGGACGTCATATGGTAACGCTTGCGTAACAGGGCCTCCGCGACCCCCCCCCGAAGCGTTACGTAATTTATGTATGGCCCCAAAGAGAAAACTGCATACGCAAGGAAACGATTTCCGGCAGCTTCTTGTACAGGTCGAAATCCTCGCGAGTAAACTTCCAATGAGCGCGCCCAATGGCGTCACAGTCATTTTCAAATTGAACGACGCAGGAGCCAACCCCCTTGGACTTGAGCGACGCCAACACTGCCAAAAAATCCAAGTCTTCGCTGGGCAGAATGTAATCGTCGTTGATGTACAGTGCCGCACCTTGCCCGCAGTGCCACTTGTATATGACGAAGTTGATCTTGACGCGCAGTTGGTACTTGCGCCAGATGCCCTAAGTAACAACGTGAATGGCTTTTGTAGTGGTCTTTGGCCATGCATAAATAGTAGTACATACAGATATAGTAGTACACTATACAGTCCCATTGAAATAAGAGAAGTACACGCCGAGATAGTAGTACATGTACTGCTATTTTAGTATATGTACTTCTTTTGATAATGATCTGTAGTTGCTCTGGGAGTGAACAAAAAATACTTGACGCCTTGGTGGGGTAACACAGCGCAGCTTTGCTCAAGAAACAATGGCGTTTTCCGATGGATATCTGTTCAATTGATTACTCTTTGGGGAAGGGATTGGAAAAGAGACCACAAAATGTGTTTCATAGTTTTTCGTAGACTGTCAGAAGGTTGAAATTATTGTAATACACGCAGAAGTAGTAGTATACCCTAGAGGGTTTGAAACAATAGTAGTACAGTACTACTATACCCTACAATACGGTACTACAGTTGGTCTCACAACGATAAGTACTCAATTTCCTGTCCGAAATTTGGCGCGTTATGGTGCTTCTTTTGCCATTCTCTTCTCACGAAGAAATTTCGACTACCTTCGTGCTGTCGCGCATCACTGTTCGGAAGCGTTGCGAAACACTGTCCAGTCGCACAAGCGTCCGTAGTTCGTAGAGGTGTAGGTATCGAAAATAGTCGTTGCCGCGTAATGCGTAGAGGTTCGAGTGGAGCAACACCATCTTCAGCACCTTGAAGAGGATCTCGAATGGAAGTGACTCCAGCAGAGACAACATCCTCGGTTTCTTGCGCAGAAGAAATCGCCAAATCAGCTAAATCGTGCAGTTTGGCCGGCCTGCAAGGCAGTTGAAAAATCAAGCTGGATGGAAACCAGAGGGGCTTCTAATCGAAAAAAATCCGATACACTGTACCGTGTACTCTCTTATACAGTAAAAATCGTTTATAGCGGTATCCATAGATGTAACCGGAGGTCCTAGGGGGGGTCGGACCCCCCTGGCCTATTCGCGCCGAAATCCCGACGCGAAGGTACCCCCTAGCCTCGGACATACATTACACGTATGGCGGTATCGGTTATAACGGTAAAGCGCTAATAAGGATCAATATGAGGGGTTCGATCATCTATGTTTTGTACAGTGACGCCATCGTTTATAACGGTATTCGCTTATAACGGTCAGGATTGATCAGTCCCAATTTATAAACGATTTCTACTGTAATATGGCACGCTGCATTATATTTAAATCAGTCAAGATCAAATCAGAATTCATGCTCAGAGGAATAAACATTTTTGATCCTCCTACAATTCGAAGACACCATCAGAGGATTCGAACCTTTTCGAGATTTTCCATAAAAGTTGCAACGCAAATGATGCAAAACATTTCATTAACGTTGCGACGCTAAAATAGCACACAATAACATCAAACATAATTTCAATTCGAATTCCAACATTCATTATCAGATTGAGAGCTAATGAATGACAAGCGAACAATACAACGCGAACAAAGGAGATGAAATAGAAAACTGCGCAACGATCCCCACGAAATCCGCTAAATACAACATCATTCAAATAAGATTGCATATCTGAATTTTATTGGAAGCTAATCGTAGCTGAGACAATCTTGTGGCGAACACCTGACAATAGCCACCATAACAACTACACAACAGGACAACAACGGATTTTCATGCGATCCATAATGAAACATCAGATCCAGAATTAGAGCAGGATACATTGACAATAGAATCATATATAACGATGGCCCAGAAGCCGCCAAATTTTATCATTACGGCGAATTTTTGCAGTAACCGATTTAGCTCTATACGATATCTACTGAAATGGTACACCACTACTTCGAACAGCATCAGTTCTAGATTGGAAGCGCGCTCTCTCAAAACAGCAAACACCATCAAATGAACTTCAAGGAAATAACAGAGAACAAGGCATATGGTTAATCTGAGCATTCATCCGAATAGTCATCCGAGGAATAGTCTATTTCATCCATGCAATCGGCTTCAAAGTAGTACTTGGTGCTGCACAAGTCACAGGGGCAAGAGCACACATTGTCTTTGTACATCGGGAGTCTCAGCTTTCGACCAACAGCGATATCCACTTCGAAGAAGTATTTGTTCGAGCAGTCAACAGAGGAGTTCGGCCACTTGTTGATCACCTGTTCCATCACACGATCTGCCTCGTCTTCCTCCAGGCACTTACTGCAGATGATGATTAACGATGGAAAGACGGTCTGAAAGGGGCCATACATAAATTATCAATACATCACAGGGGGAGTTACCAGGGTTGGCCGCAGTGTGACAGAAGGAAGTGTTGAAAAGGGCAAAAAACAGCGAGACATAATTCATGAACGCGGGCGCTAGAGGACGGCATTCCCTCCAGAAATGTATCCACGCTCAGAATGGGGGCAAAATGAGCTAATTGGTCCCGCCCTAACCATTTCCCACCGTGCTTCTCAAAGCCTAATGGAAAAGTATCCCCTTCCATATATCTACCAGGGATCGAAAGATGGGGAGGGCTTCAGAATTTATTTTTTCGAAAATTCGGGGTTCAGAAAAATTTGCGCCTGAAAATCATATTATTGGCAGGAAAATTGGAACGTAACACGAAAATTTGAATTCCCACTAAGTTGGTCTGATTGTTTGAAAAATTTTCTGTCAATATCTAGGGGGTTTAGATCGGGAGGGGTAGCCTCCCCAACCCAAGAAAAACCACAAAATACACCCAGGAGTTTTTTTCCGATTTCAAGTCAAGGCCCAAAAATATCATTTCTCGAAAATAGGCCCAGGGCCTATTTTCGAGAAAACCCCATAGTATGCCGGCCGCTAATATGAACAGAATTGACAAAATTACGATATATCATGCATAAGTGAGTATGCAAAACATGCTCACCTTGGATGTTGACAGCAACTGAAACATCTTCTGAACCTTTTCAGAACCCAGAGAAACGTTACGAATGTGCAGTAGGCCGAGGTTCGTAAGAACGGTGGGAATGTTCCACATCCATTCTTTGCGTGTAGGCCATCTGCGGCAATAGAGACTGGTAACTTCAGGCAGACAGACATTCTTCGCCAAGAAGGCAAGGTTTTCGCCAGAGAGAGTGAGCGAATTTACTTTTGAGTGAGACAACGCCATAATCAGACCTTCCTGTGCGTCACTAAAATGTTTCGATCCAGTAATCGAGAATGAAATGAGTTAAAATATGGAATGAAGAGCTTAAGAAAAGGTCACGGCATATACAGGGTGGGCCGAAAAAACTGTCACTTTTCTTTTCGTTATAACTCTGCAACAAGTGAACGAATTCAAGCCAATTTTTAACCATACATAGCCCTATACGTTATCTACATTCTGCTAAAAAAATCAGCAATATCGGATCATTTCTCAGTCGGCTATAATCGATCGCGTGCGCAAATCTCAAAAAGCGGTTTTCTTGATCAGAAATCCTATGAACGAAACTTTACGTTTGTTACTGGTCATGGTGCACGCGCTTGCTCGGCGGCTCGCCTGACGTTACCGAAGCAAGCTTCATTCTGCCTGATGTGATTTGACCGAACATTGAAGAAAGAGACATGGTCTAATTCACTGAACTCATGGCAATAATCTGAA
>JAQGAX010001699.1:0-10434 GCA_034698105.1 Plectus exinocaudatus | reverse complement strand
GGTCGACTGTCTGCGTGGGTTATATAACCCCCAATAAGATGACCAAGGGGCTTGGGAACCTTATCATAGCAAAAAAATTTTCTCCCCGTCTTGGTTTTGCCTTGGTTAAACCTTGGCCTTGGTTTCGTCTTGGTTAAAAATTCTCTGCCAATTTTCGACCTGCGAAAAACACTGTACTCCCCCCCTTCTCGTTGAAAATTTTCTCATAACCCCAGCCCATTTTTTCAAATCCTATAGAACTCCTTAGAGGGCTATATAACCCCCACAACCCCACGCCCAAATCTGGCTCCCACATATCTCTTGTTCCATTCAGTGCCGCGCGCTAGACTCTAGCTCAGCGGGGAAAACGTAGTGATGATAATGAGCATGTGCAAGTAAGCTCATCCATTTACGATGCGGAAGGAGACACGAGCGGGCCTGCGAACGTGCGCCGACGGAGCAAACGTGACACTAGCCAATCGATATTCGTTCACTTGCTCGCAAGGCTTCAGCTCGTGTCACAACAACTGCTCGCTGCTGAGTAAAACGACCAGCAGAGAGCGATATAAAGCGAAAAAGCAAGCCCTGGAGTTTCAGTCAACTGAGACTATATCTTAGAAAGAGGTAACTACTGTGTTTTGTGCTCGTGCTTTTTAAGACTGTGATCAGCAGAATGGCTCATATTGCAATGTACGGAGACAAAATGGCCCATCCACGTGGATATGACAAAACCGTAAGAAACATATGCGTATGTCAGTATATGATTCTTATCTTGTTGTGTCGTTTAATCAAAAATTACCATTTGCGCATATAAAAAATGGAAAACCGCGCGTTCATGACATATTCTCAAAGTGTCCAGATCCGCGTTGTTGGATTAGCGAGCCTGAAGCCCATCGCGAACCTTATATTGCCAACTACTGAGGTCAAAAAGTTTGCGGCTGCAAAACTATTTTCCAAAAGTAGACGGGCTTGCACCATTTCAGTTGCGATTCCATCTCTTTGACTCGGCCCTTTGTTTTGGTTTCGAAGGTGCAACCCCAAATTACCTTCATTCAGTATGCCGTGGACATCTGCCTTGGTAGGATGCCTCTTTTTATGAAGCAATGCGTAGCATTCAGTGCCTATTATTCACCAGCTGTCGCTCGGACCCAGAGGTCGGCATGTTGCTCGGCCACTGCTCGTGAGGACTCGGTGTAATGCGGGTGTAGTCTACACCTCCATAGAAATTTTTTCGAGTCCATGCCAGTGTAGTTAAAAAATTGGGCAAGTTGGCGACCTTTTTGCAGGTCTGATTCAAATAGTCCAATAACACAGTACTCCTCACTTTTCTCTGTAAACATTTTCCTACAACGGCAGCGTTCTGACCCCCAATTGTAGACGACATCAGTGTCGGTGTAGATATACCGGCGCTTCACCTCTTGCGCCTCCTTCTGCTCGGGCCTGAAGCCTATGTTTTATGTTCTATGTTCATATACTATATTTTATGAAATAATATTATAATCAATTATAATCAATGTTATTATGTTATTATAATCAACTATTATCATAATTTGTATTGAAATCTGAACCCTTATGTCATTATTAATTCAATTCATTATCATGTATAAGCAAACACAAAATTGAGAGTAGTAGGCAGCCAACGAATCTGATAATCATTATTTCTTCACATTTTAGTATAAAGTTCAGTTCCTTACATATTTATCAAAAGCATTGTGTATGCAAATATAATGCCATAATAACTTTAGAAACCGACGCTGGACGTGAAATGCAAAGGTGCTATTGCGCGTACAAATATAATAAACTGTGCTATTATATTATATTTGTACATTTTACGTCATGGCTTAAGTCATCCATTCACTGTTTCATTAATTTTACATGCTACTATTTTAACACACAGTATGAAACATCCCAAAACCGTACTCGCTATTTCGAATGGACGAACGAATGAAAATTAATCAAAAATCATTTTGAGGCGAACATGGCCGAGCAAGCTAAGCATTGTGGAAAAGTGGAAGATGAAGCGTCCCCGACCACGGGTCGGAGAAATTCGCTGTCTGGTAGAGCAAAAGATATTGTCCACGAAGTCGGTAAGAGAAACTATTAGTTATTGGACAATTTTTACTTGCGGTCCCAGAGGGTGCAAATTAATTTCAGCTCAAATTAATTTGGACGAGCTCAAATTCTTTAAACTCAGTAAAACTTGCTTGCCGTTTTCGAAGTTCTCAAAACAGTTGACAAACAAATGGCTTTGTTGTTACGAAATACCCAGAATTTTGCGGTTTCGTCGATCGCAGAAAATTCTGGACTCGACAATCCCGGTTTTCGCCTTAGCTTATATCTCTACTTTTTACAGCTGAAACAACAATGGAATTGGCTCATGAAGTGAAGGAGAAACTCGCTGGTCACGTTACTGACAAAGACGTCGCACATGCTGCCAAGAAGGTCGCTGATCTGAAAGCGAAATTAGCGAACGAGCAGCACCAGTTAAAGGAAATATTTCTTGCTGCAGAAGCCGCTGAAAATAATTTGAAACTGACTGAATACGAAGAACTGAAAGTAAGATAAGTTTTGTACTTGTTCTTTGTTCTTTGTTGGTCGAAAACTTGCATAGAAGAGTTAATCTGGATGAAGACAACCGAGTCTGTATTGCAAACTTTTGACGGTAAATACTTAATAAGACACTCAAACAGAACGAATAGAAAGAATTCTATTGAAAAGTCCGTCCTTCTGTTTTTGTGACACTTAAACCACCATCTTAGAATAGATGTAATCGGCGGCCGAGATCACTGGGTCTGGACCTTCTCAGGGAGGGGATAGCCTTCGTTTCGGAATTGATCGACATATCGAATATCGAACGATATCGTATCGATATCGTAAAATGCCTAGTCCGACCCCCTAGGTCCCCTGGTCACACCAATGCATCTTAGTACTTTCAGACTAGCGCTCTTACCAATGAAATATGACGGCATATATTCAAGGTCCGTGCATACCTCTCCTGTTTTTGCTGCAAAATTTTACTGCATGCATAAAACATAGGATATCGATTACCATGTTTTGTGCATGCAGTAAAACTTTGCTGTAAAAACAGAATAGGTATGCACGGGGCTAAACAGGCTGAAGGGCAAAGGGTTGTAGCTTCACTGACGCTACCAAATTATGAAGCTCTATTTTTCATTTCATTTTCTGTCTTAAATGGCGTTGATGATTATTATTCTCAATTGCATTTGTAATAATTGACATTCTTTTAACTCGCATATTAAGATGTTCTTTCGTGCAGGCAAACGAGATGAAAATAAAGGAACAAGAACATAAAACAAAGCGCGAGATAGCGCAAGCAGAAAATGAATATATTCATCTGGAGAATGCACATCTGGCTCAGAAACAAGCCCAGAAAGGTCACGCATGAGTATGATCAAGCAAATTACTTCCTATCTTCACTCGCCAGTTCGTTTCTTATTTTAACAAAAGGTGATCTGAGCTGTAACTCGGTCGGCGACTTGGGGGAAGTTCATTGTCTCAAATTTTTGGCTTGCGATGTAGGTGCGTGAAACCCAAAATTCATACGTGAAAACGATTTTCGTGGTCTAAAAGAATTGCACGCCTAAAATTTCGGTTGCTACAGGGGATGCATTTCCGTTCGGGGGGATGGTATCCTCCGTTACCCTTGTCCACCTCTGATCAGCATTCACTAATATTTGTACTCGATTTGTATTGTATACTTACCATTACTCACTAACATTGATATTCATTATATACTGTACATGTGTCTGAGCACAGTGTGCCACTTGAAGCTACAGTAAACTCAGGTATTCACTCCGCTTGCAAAAACTGTGCAGATATGCTTGAAAACGTCAGATAGAATGGATGAGAGTTTCATTTGTGAAAACTGAACCAAGATCAGCTTTATAACTGGGCTAACAACATATCATAATTTACACTATCTTAGTTACATTAGGGTAGGAAGTTTAAGTGGGGGATTTTGGTGAAGCGAATTGGTGAATTGGTGAAGGAACAATTGAAGTGTTACATTTCCCATTCTCGTTTAAGGTGCATTTATACCTCTGAACGAAGCGAACACGGTCATTTTAACCACGTGCTGAAGCATAGTACAAAAAGTGACCGCGTTCACTTCGTTCATGGGTATAAATGCGCCATTAGCAAGAAGAAATTAGCACCTTTTGCTTTTCAATCAAAATTTTTTCGACTCGTTGTTGGGAACTTACCCGACTACTTAAAAAAGACTGTGTAAAGAAATATGAAAACAATTTTAGAGATGGAGTAGCTGACATCAGAGATCACATATTGTCCGGTGACAATGTCCTGCGATGTATCACATGAAATATATGAATATATTGCAACACCCGGCTTGCCTTGTAGTCTCATTGATAAACATACAAACATGCGCAGAACCAGTTTATCGTCAGCGATTTGAAATTGCTTTTTGGGATTTCTATACCCATAAATAGTGTAGCTTACTGATGTTGGGTGGCATTGGGTGAAGTAACGTTCACTATAGGACGTGGTGTAGTTGGCAGTGTTGCAACTAACTGAGAAACTTTAGTTGATGGCGCGCATGCAATTATTGATTACTTTATACACTAAATTTTCACTGACTTTAGACAGCGAACAAATCAATAATCAGTATGCATATTATGGGGGAAATATCTACGTTAACGAAGTTTTCATTTAGTTGCAGCACTGGTAGTTCAGAGAATGAGTAGACCGAGTTTGTAGCACTCGTGTTGCTTGTTGTTATGTTCATAAATTACGTCGTGTTATTTTTGTCCTTTTTCTGACACCCCCTCCAGTCACGCTTGCGTCACGCTGCAGCCGACCACGGCGACCCACCCCCTTCCAATGGTTAAGCAAAGTCATGACGTCATAGCGTCACGCGTCCGTCACACGCCTTTTCAGACACCCCCTCCCTCCAAAAGCGTGACGTCATTAATGAATGACCCCTATGTACTTTTTGCAAGAGCAAATCCTTGTTAACTACAGTGCGTCATGAAAAGAACACGCAAGGTGCCACCGAAAAAGTACCCAAATATCGTAAACCCACTTTTATTCACCGCGAACCATTTTTTGCTGTGTGTCCGAATGGTTGATGGGTGTCCTCATCCTCTGCTTGCTGTTGTTATTAGCATACCTGTAACAGAGCTCCGAGGCCAGGGGGGTCTGAACCTTCTCGGGGGGGGGGGGGAGCTACGGTACTTTCGTGTAGGGATTTCGGCGCGTATTCAAAAAACTCCAAAAAGTTTTTCGCCACTACTTGTCGAAAATGTTTTCTAGACTTTCTCGGTGAGGGGGAGGGGGAGCCAGGTGACGTCGGACCCCTGGCTGGGGGATGGGGTGACCCCTGGTTACATATAATGTTATTAGTGTGTTCAGTGTGCAAAGCGTTTCATTTAGCGTGCCTTTCATGATGACCTTTTCGGCTGACTGAAAAACCGCGTGATGCGGTAACAGATTTCCTAGAGCGCGCTGTCTAATTAAATGGATGACGAGACACCGACCGCGGCGAAAATCAATGAACATCTAAAGTCTTCAATGGCAGCTGTACATGGCGGTCGCGCGAAGCATGAAACGCCGTTGCTGAATAGTCGACAGCAAGAGCTGCTGTACAAGTCGTGGCAGCATTCGCAGTCGACTGGATCAGATAGTGTCGGCGCCCGTATATTTAAAAAAATATTCGCTACAGATCCAGCCGTCGCGCGCGTCTTTGATCTGGACGGCGTAAAGATCGAGGACGTAAGAAAATATTTATTACACGTCGCAGTTACTTGATACTATTCTCATTCCGCTGCAATTGAATAGGACACGAACAAATATTCAAAATATTCTGATTTAAGCACGTGGGCTAATTTTTTTTGATCAGGTAAAAATATAAAAGCCGCAGGGCTCTTGGGTTCCACGCAGTACAAAGGGACCCCAAGGGGTCTCAATAGGCCGCGCAATGTTGAAGGGCGCCTGTGATGCTCCTAACTTCGGGCCCCAATCCCTATAATCAAGCCTAGGATATTATTGATTGATATATGAAGCAGTTTTCATGAAATTTTGCTAGAATGGGCAATCCCCAAAAAGAGTTTCGTTTTCGTCGCAGGAGCGAGGATAAAAACGAAAGGCAATCCTTGTGATGGAAATTGAATTCGAGCCTATTGGAATCGATATTCGAGTCTATTGTTTGCCGTCGGCCGGCCAAACTTCTCTTAAACGCACAAGGGCCTTTAAGCAAACTGAAGGTCCGAAATGTTTTCAGCTAACGGAAAACCCGAAATTCCAGCCGCATGCAGACAGATTTACAAAATCACTAACCTTCATCGTCAACAATCTTGGCAGCACAGAAAAGATAGCTCAGGTAGAACGAAAGTGGTATTCAGTTGATAGTTTTTACTGGATGAACGAACGCAGTGATGAACGCTCTGATTCAGTTTGATTTAACTTCAAATTATCCGAAAGAAATCTCAGGAGAGTTTTAAAATGTATTGCAATAGAAATATCGGGCTTTTAGAATTGATAATCTACTGTAAATGGTCTCAATGTGAATAGCTGGTTGGAGCAGAAAAAATAATGATTCCAGTCATATATGTAACAGGTGACGAAAGTTAGGGAAGGGATCAAAATTTACGTAATCAGGCAAAAAAAATTTCGCGGGATTTCAAATTTTTGCCTGACTGCAAATATTTTTGAAATCTTGGTCAGTTTTTAAGGCGTTCAGGTATTTGTCTCAGATTGGAGCGGGTTCAGGTTTTTTCTCGGGTTGGGGGAGCCAACCTACCCCCTTACTACCAGACTTACATATAATATATACTTGAAATGCCGAGCGGGAGCTGATCAAACCCTTGTCAAGTTAACTCTTGACCACCCTGTATAATGTCGGTTTTAGCATGCGCAGGCTCTGGGTGCACGTCACGTCCAATTTCAATCGCGTGGCTTCAAGATGACTTTCTGGGATTTATTCGCCGAGGCGATGACGGAGTGCGCCATCGAATGGGAAGGCGGCGTCGTGAGCTGCCGCGATGCGATGGACGCCTGGCGCCTTCTCGTTGTCTTCTTCATTCACGAAATGCGCATCGGATTCGAACAAGAGCGCCGCAAAAATTCTGTCCGTTCCATTCAGTCAAACACCGACTATTGCGACTCATCGACTCCCGAAGTAGCCGACTGAGCTGCTTTGTATTTTTAGGAATGCGTTACGAAGTTTTTTTATGAGCAAAACTTCACTAGATTTTGTACGTATAATAATATAATAATAAATGCGCAGCTATGAAATCAAGTGCTTTTATATATTTGCGAACAATAAGTAGTGTTTCTGTCGCGAATGTATAGCGAGAAGCGATAAATCCGAAAGAGAAATAAGCTCAGAAGGCTCCGCCAGTGATTAATGTGGGTATCGATCAGCGCCCCAAAAGGGAATGGGCAATTGTCCGCAGGAAATTTTTCGCGGATGGTATCGTGTCACAGGCAATTTCTAGTGATTTAGGATTATCGATCCGTTGCGCCCATAAAAGCGGCTGCAAGCTGAGGTCAGATCACTTATTCACGACAGTTTCAGACACACACACAACACCTTATCTGGGATAAAGCGAGTAAAGAACGGAAAGTAATAATGGACAGATCCAAGTAAGTTACTGTAGCACCGCGTTTCTGCACCAGAAGATGGATATCGTTTGGCAACACACCGACCATGTAATGCCATAAAAACCATCGAGTTCCTTTTTTCGTCGAGTTTTCTCACTCCATTGTTTTCGATTTTTGGCTCTGCGCTCGCATCCAGGAGTTGATAGTGCCAGTCCATAATCTCTCCACGCATCAGATAACTCCCACCTCTGCAATAAGAAACATTCATTCAGACGTAGGAAATACAATACCTTTCGCGAAATTCAATACCTTATATAATCGGAATGAGTCCGAGGGCTCAAACATTTTGAACTACTGTAACTTGAGAGGGAAGTCTACAAGCGATAGCTAGAACTAAGTCAAGCTAGATGACCGCATTAAAAGCTTTTCGAAATTTTCAAGTAGTTTAGTTAAATGCAGCGCAACTGCGGTAGAAAACCGGTTTGAACTCAAGATGCGAAGAAAGACTCATTCTGAGTTCACATTTTAAATCATGATTTGCACTACCTCTCACAGATATAGAAAGATCGGAGTAGATAAAATGGGGTGCAATTATGGAGACTCGTACCTTTTTCAGATGGGTGAACATCGGGGGAAGTCAGCAGTCTACTCAGCTTCCTTGTGCAAACTAATTCTTGCACTCAAGATCTTGATAGTTATTGTTTGCATGCATTGTTTGAATCTTGTCTGAAGTGCAGATACGCACGTGTACGCGACGCATTGGAGCGCCGGCCGCCCTGCCGTAGATCGATAGTAAAGTAGTGTCGTTTCGCTTTTTAGTGTGGGTAAATTTTGGCTCTACAGGCCGTCAACCCGCCGCGTTTCAGTGTTGAGATGATGTAGAGTAAAGACAGCGCAGCCAGTTTTCGGCACCGACTGGAGTGTCTAGTTTGTAGTGCATGTAAAGGACAGATTTCCCTGTTCTGAGTTTAGGTGACTGCAAACCACGCTTCGTTCATTCTTTGTCTCTTCTTATTGAACGCTCATCAATAAGTTCCTATATATTTCGTTTAATAAATTCGATAAACGGTTTTCTATTTCGCAAGCCAGTGTTAATTAGACTGATGGATTCAAAATGCTGTTTGCGGTTCGTTCAGGAAGATATATATTTCATTAAGTCTTCAAGTGTAATTTTTTGAACAAATGCCCGAAATATTTGAGCATGCCTTAGATTTCTTGAAATTATAATGCTGTAAACAAGTCCTCGGATCTCTAGTATACTTTATTTAACGTGCAACAATTGACTGCTCTGAGAAAAATGTTCATATTCTCTCATCAGATAGGTAATACATTGATTTTGTATACGCGTGCATGAAACTAATATTCTATATCATGTGAGTATTTTAGGAACTCAAACACATCCAACGAAATGAGTCTTCGACAAGAACATGTATTGTTTCGAATTGATTCAGTCAATGAAATCGATGAAGTGGAGGACTCACCAACGCTGACTTCACTTTCTGAAAGTACAACTGAGAAGCTGGTGGCTTCTGTTAATGATGCAGAAGAATGCTGCCGTTCAGACGAATTCTGCTTCGATCAAAACTTTATTCTGAGTGACAGTGATCTTGAACAGCGACTGAATTATCTTATCAGCAAATTCTGCGTGCAAAAATCGAAGATTCAACCGCCTCAGAGAAAGAAGCTGGTCAAGCAGTCACAGGTTAGCGAAGAAGAGGAACATATCGACAAACCTAGGAAACTCAACAAACTGTATGCTTCTGCTTATTTCTGTCTAACGTGTGATACGTCTGATATTTTTAACGTCTGATACAACTAGCAGCCCACATGCTCTTCGAGCACATAAAAGATGCCCAAGTACTGAACATGCCGATCATGGTAGCCGGCCTGCGGCCGGCCTAGCCCCCCACCTTCTCCGAGCGCACCCAGGATACCAAGGATTCATTCCTATCATATGGTAGTCGGCCTGCGGCCGACATAGTACCCCACGCTCTCCGAGCACCCCTATGAACGGTAGCCGGCCTACGGCCGGCGCACTGCCCAGGTCAATCACGTGCGCGCTTGTGACCGCTGGCCTGCGGCCAGCCTACGGCTGGTACGCTGGTCAGGTCAATCACGTGCGCTGACCCACGGCGCCTCTCAAACAATGGCCGAGCACGTGAATGGCATGTGGAGTGAAGCCTCACGACTGCCGCCGCCGCCACTTTTCTTTTTAGGATAGAGATAATATGTCAGACGTTCCTCCGTTCACTGAAAGCGTCCACCGCGCCTACTTCTCAGCAAAACAAGTTCATGAAAGAAAATATTTTACTTGATTACAAAGCAATTTTTGCTAACTTTACTGTAAAACAGACAATATGTCCTGATAATGGGAGCCTTTATATGATGAAGGTGTGGGTCGCAGGCTTTCCAAATGAATGAGGACGGTCAGCTAGGACCACCAAAGTGGCTCAAAAAGTCAATAAGTCGCATTTGGTACCATATATGTAAGTGGGGGGAGGTTGGGGCCCCCCAACTCGAGAAAAAATGCCTGAACCCCCTCGAATCCGAGAAAAAACTGAATCCCCCCCCCTTGGAAATCAGCCAAAAATTCAAAAAAATTGGCAAAAAAGGCAAAAAAATTTCGAAATTTTGAATTCCCGCCAGTACTTCTTGCCTGATTATGCTAATTTTGACCATGATTATGCAAATGTTTTCCTGAACCCCTCCCCAACTTTTGGCATCTTTTACATGTATATTTGGTACTGGGAAAAACTTGAACAATTTAAAGTTCTTTAGAAACGAAACATTCAGCATTGATGATTACTTCGACGATGACCCACTGCCGCCACCAAGAAGACGGGCACAAACCTTGTCAGCACCATCTTTGGGAGCAAC
>JAQGAX010001698.1:0-10438 GCA_034698105.1 Plectus exinocaudatus | reverse complement strand
GATCTTCGTACACGCTTTCTCAAACTTTCACTGTGCTCGTCGACTAACCTGAGACCCCGGTGAGTGTCAGTTTTATAACAGCGTTCAACCTATGCTCTTTACTAAGTTCTATATTTATATAACATCAGATAGCAAACAGGGCATGGTCGGACCATTGGGTGGAGTAATTGTTTGTAGTGCAGCATCAGTACCGCAAAGCGATTGTAAATGATCACACTGGCTTTCGAACTTTGGAAAGCTTCGATATGATACCGGTGTACGTCATTGTGTAACACGCGGCTCACTTCTTCATGGTCCGCAAGGGACATAAAAACAAATAGAGCAACGTGTCGTTAGGTAGAAAGTGCAGAATCGTGCTATCGTTTCGGCAGCGTTTCGTATCCGGGTTCGACTGCGGACTGTGGCACTCCCAGCAAGAAAGATCTAACTACAGCGCGTTCAATATTTACTTCTGACCTTATTTTTCACTAGATACAGGGCCGTGCCAATGGTTTTGCTCACTGTGCTGAAGCACAGGGGCGCCGGACAGCGGCTAGTAGTAAAGGGGGCGCCTAGAAGTGTCCCACTAGTACAAAAGGGAGCCATGTCAATGGGGGCGAGATAGTCAAGCACAGGGGCGCCCCTGTGGCATGGCACGGCCCTGACAAGGCAAAATGCAAAGAAACCTAAGCCTGGCTGTCTTAGCAGCTGAACTTAGGTAGTATAGTTGCCGAGTTCCACAGGAAACAAGATCCAACTAAGTATTTGGAATATATTTCGAGGCGCACGACACAACTGTTAGCAAGCTACAAACTACAAATTTTTCAGTACAGAAAGCCTTAACCACAAGTTACAAACTACGAGTTTTGCACAACACTAAGCTTTAACCACATGGAACGCGTTATCGTTAGATTCGCGCCTACCAGCATGAACAATGCAGCATTCAGTTTGTGGGCTACCCAACCTCAAGCACCCCCATCACATAAATAAGATGCATAATGTACAGTTGTGAGCATCCACAATCAACTTTAAACAAACCGTGGCTACAATTTATCAAATGATCTGATTTGAAAAATAAAAAATCAATCAAAGCTGTCAGCCGCTAATGCAAAAATTTGAGTGAGAAACGATCGGTGCTTTGGGCCAATTTCATACAACTGTTCCAAGTAAAATACAGTGTCGGGAAGTATCGCAGTTTGTCAGTTGTGACATGGGCGTAATGTATTCCCCATTTATTACACTTTCAGAGATTGTAATTATTTGTACAACAGTCTTATGAAATGGACCCCAGATGAGAAACCATTTTTTATAATATAATAGCCTGCAAAGTTTTAACCGGGGTTCCACGCTGACAGCTCTGCCTTCACATTGCGAATCCAAGTATACATTCGGGAGGACGCCCTCAATTGTTCTTGTTCGACAACAAACTGAATATTAACAACTATGTTCTTATTATTCTCTTTTATTATGAGTAGTATAAACGAGCCGAATAGAAACAAGGATATGACACTGCATCTGTGACGTTAGTAATGTTGCGTCTCCAGTCGTGCTTCTTCCGCAGTCGAGTTGGAACTTGGAGAAAGTAGTCATTTTCTATCCATGTGTACATTGAAGTTTGCACTTTGATATCATTTCTTCTTAATGTGTGTGTTTAACGGGTGTGTTTGTGTGTAGCTTGCGTGTTTCTGTCTTTTGCCTTGTGTTAGCTTCGCTGATGTTCGATTCAATGATCAATATATTCAATTGCATTATTAATCGACTGCACTCGGCTCAATAGGCACAGCTAATTAAGTGTAAATGCGACACATTTGCATATTGACTTGGTTAGTTGGTCGATTATTCTTGGCTGCTGCAGGCAATGGTCGTTTTAATCATTCCAGGGGCCTGTTTCATAAAACTGTTGAGAATTGAGACTTGAGTTTGCTTTATCACGTGAAGAGTTGAGACTCAATAGGATTTCTTCACCTGAGTCTCAATTCTTCACGTGATAAAGCAAACTTACTTTTCAATTCTCATCTCTCAACAGTTTTATGAAATAGATGCTAGGGGCGTGTAAGTGAATTTTATAAGCGGGCACGGTTGCATTGTATTCTTCAACAACAGCAAGTCAATAATCGAGAGATTTGTCCAAAACACTGACGCATCGCAATATTTTTCCGCCAAAAACTGACGTTAACACCAGTGTTACGACTAAGTTTTTAACTTAATTACTTAATTAATGGCAAGGATACAAACAATTGATTTTCTCACTGCGTAAAGTAAATCAATGTTCCTATATTGCGACTAAGTAAAAAACTTAGTTGAAACATTGGTTAACACCCAATCGAACAACACGACAACCATGCAATGAACAAGCTTAAGATATCATGACAGACAAAGAGCGCTGAAATTAAACAATCTTGCTTACAATAAATTAAATAATAATGTCATTATGTATTCACTTTAGCACATCGGCTTTTCCACAGTTGGCTTTTCACAGATGAAATTCAGCGGGCGGTGGCAACATTGATCGTTCCAGAAGGAAACGTTGATGGAATCGTGATCGACCGGCGAACTCCATACCCAAATCTCCACGCACTGTTGATTGACATCTGGGATGCCCAACCTTTTACAGCCTTGCCAGTTGTCCGGTTTGCTTGGTTGGGCTTGAAAATATCATGATCTTTTAATTTACAATCCAATCGGCATTCGCCATTGAAACCAGTGCACTGTTTCACCAATCGCATCAATCGCGGTTCATCTGGCGCAATACCAGAGGGGCACACTAGGCGAGCAGTCATTTGCATTCTCCCGTAACCCTCCAATACGATTACGGTAACGCCTACCCGCAACTCTATCCACCTCTACACGCTACCAAATATAAATAATAAACTGCTGATGTGGCGTTTATTTCGCTGCCACGTCAGCATTTTCTCTTTTAATATAAAATTACAAATTGCGCATGTTTCATTTATTTTGGTTATCATAGTTATTCATTATTGTAAAATCAGTGTACACGGCAGCCAAAATCAAATACTAAATTCAACAAAAAACTAAATATTCGATTTATGGTGAAGCATTATACAATTTCTCTTACCCGTTTGCCAGTAAGCAAAGTTCCATGGGTCTCCGTTGGTCCAGGTCCAACCGCTTGTTTGGTGAGCCATCGGAGTATCAGTATGACCGCCAATCCAAGCTCCGAATGTAACATTGGGCATTTGAGTAGCCAAGTCTGAAGTATCGGAAGAAATATTTCTGCGTTACATGAGTGCGCTAATGACAGATAGACGTTATCATTGAAATTATGCGGTTTTTTCGATAGTCTCAAACCCAAATTTTTACTAATCCTTCAGTCTTTAAAATCAATTACTGGCGGACACTATTCGCTTATACGTACAATACGTATATCTAAGCATGCAGCATAAGCATATCTAAGCGTATATCTAAGCATTAGCATACTATATACTGTATCGTCGGACTATTGTAGCCGATGCTCATCTACTGCATACGATAGCGCATAGGAAGTAAAAAAATGTTATCGAAATGTGTAATAGTATACTTACGCCAAATGAATGCGTTTTCAAAGGAGCTACGAATGGAGACAAGTGATCCCTGCATGGCCTGGCAGGCAGCCAACGCCTGGTCCCACATCATCGCCTGAGATGAAACCTTCACGCACCGAGTGTGCTCGGGTGTCCTCGACCATCCGGCGTCGCAGCATTGGTCGGCGTTGACGACGACCGTCACTGAAAACAATCTTGCTGGTACAAATAGATCCGCACTATACTGTAAATGTTGCTTCATGATTTGAAATAATACAATAAAGAAATGACGTACTGCTCGCTCCCCTCAGAGCAACCCCACATAGGTAATGTACTAAATGAGTGAAATGGTACATAAAGAATTAATATGCTTTTTTTATTTCTGGTGGATAATACTGTATGATAATGCCCCCATTAATCAAACCTGTTGCAGTGACATTTAGCCCAATTAACGTTTAGCCTGAATGACGACGGACGTAATTGGTAAGAGTTCGGTCAGGCGACTTGTTAGGAATGTGCCGACCCAACTGCTCCGCTTAGTATATCAAATCAACTACTAATAAATCAAGGATTACTGCAACTTGTTACTTCTGGATATTTGGTTTTATTACGGTATTATTTATGAGCTCTGATGATGCCCCATAATACATTGAATCACTCTCACAATTCAGATGGCATACCTGCCAGCAAGGCAAATGCAAATCGAAGCATTGCGAAGCTCATTTTGCGCAAGAACCTTAACAAACTTTGGCTCCTAATGATCTCAAGCTCTGAAAGCGTCACTTTAATAAGCACCCTAATGTTCTGTTCGATGATCTTTGCTTTGTTCTTATCAATTGATTCCACGTCAGACAGCAAATGCACGGCAAGGAGCTACAATTTGGCCTGGGTGGAGTACGTGTTTGTTCAAACAAATATTTCACTCAAGCTGCGCCCTTTCGCCCTTTCCTGAGTAAATACATGTAGTTTGATCTCTTCCAGGTGATTCCATTATCTCTCAATATTATTTAGCCGTCCATTACGTTTACCACAAAGATATCCCAGAAGACTGCTTGGAAGCCGCGATTCATGACTGTCAGGTGATGGACATCCAACTGCGTACCTGTTTTATAAAAACTATTGTAATTACAACTGCTTTAATCTAAATTGCGGGAGCGCAGTGATTGATCATTTTTTGGTTTTCTTACCAAACATTGTGTTTCCTACAGTTGTGAATACAGAAGTTGCAATTTCAACAATTTTTTGAAATAAGCCCCAGAAGGTGGATACTGTATTGTCATCCAGTCGAACAGAAGCTTCGAACTGCTTGAATTCAACGGTGTCTTTGAGGCAGGTTTTGAAATCTTTGACGATTCGTCTCATTTGTACTGTTCATTCACTATGAAGTGACGATTGATCGAATCTTCGTATTTAGAAACCCACCTTCAGTCGTGTGATTCAGGAGCAATTACTGATCATAAAGAGCAGGCGCACCGCTCGGAGGGGGGGAGAAAATGAGATGCCCAGGTTGATTATCAAAAAATTTCTGACCATTTTTGCTAGCGATCTTTTTTGCCAGTCTCGATCTGGGCAATCGAAAAGGCAAGGTTTGCCTTTACCGAAAATCCCCTCTTCCACCGAACGCCGGACTTCAAAAAGACAGGACAATTCATCATTTGCTCACGTTATACTGATATTTATAGTTCCGCACATAGAAATGTTATTTGAATTCACATGAGACACATATCGCAGCACTTCGCGAATAAAATCTAATCGAGGTACAGTAGAAGCGCATTTCCTGTCGCTGATTTTTCTGCCAGCATAACTTTGATTGTTATGGTATGAAATCATTTCAAATGTTTGCTATCAGGCCACCAGGGAACTTCTGATTTCGAGCGATTTGCATCAACAGACAAGAGTAAATTATTATTATCGGAAAGGTTCTTTGAAGCTTGCTGACTTCTCATCTGCTCCCTTCGAATGGCTAAACTGTCGTTTGTTATTGCTTGCGGAAACGAATAACGGTAGTGGAACGATACCTGCAAGACAGCAATACAATTACAAACTGAAACAGTGGTAAATGTGCACATCAAATCATACTTTCAACTGCGATCTGATCCACTGTGCCAAGATCAGTGTTCAAGAATATGCTCCCCCCAAGTATCGGCACTTCGGGAATTCCCGTGGTGTCGCAGAATGCGCCCACACTGGCAAAGAGAGTTTTTCCAAGTACGTGCCCGGGAACATCTGCCAGTGATTACCCAAGGGTAGCGGTCAGGGGGTATTGCGGTGCAATATTGTGTTAGTAGGTATTTTAGTAAAATGAGGATATGATCTTATGATCTTACGATATTTTGACCTCCTGCTTATCTTATGATGTCATCCGTGATTGGGGGTTACGATGTCAAAGTTCTCCTTAATATATGAACAACTGTCGTTTCCATTTATGACATCAAAACACGTTTCTATGCTTGACATGATAAAATGGTAACGTGGCAGTGACCGTCGCTTCCATAGGTGACGTCATGAGACAAGCAGAAGGGGAAAATCATTTTACTGAACCGCTTTACTAAGTTAAAGTATTTCCAACACTGTTATGGGGTCTACGGACACTTCTATGACCCCGTCCTCCCCCCAGGCCTTTCGGGCTCGTCCATCTCTGAGAATAGTTCATTTTCACATCCGCAACATGCAGTGTTAATCATGACGTCACCTAAATGTAACATTGACGTCAGCAGCATTGTCACATTTAAGTTTTTGGAGTTGCATATGTCAGTGTCAGAGTCATATTTCGTTTTCGGGGTTTCGAAATATCAGTTTCAGTGTCACTTTTAGTTTTTGGGATTGCCAATGTCAGTAACAGTGGTATCATAGTTAACACTGGCAACATAATACGAGCCATTGGGAGAGTTTCACAATGCATACTCGAAATTATGGTATACTTACCGCAATGCTGTAGCATACCCTATAAGTATACTTCAACGTTCAGTACACATTGTGAAATTCGCTCAAAGTAACGCTGTGCCAGTCATTACGATACTCATTTGCGTTCTTACCCTTTCTATTCTTGCGTCATTTTCCATTCGTCGTCCAACTCTCTTCCTGCATGTAAGCATATCAGATACGCTCTCAAAACTCGATCGAGGACAGACAACTGTCTCAAGCAGGAGAACGAAAGTAGCCAACGAAAAACCAATCGTCAGGAGTGTGAAGCTGCCGAGTAGTGTAATCAAGTTTAATGGCACTACTTGAGTCGAATCCTTCGATAAGGAGCAATTAGATCTATCGACATTTAAGTATCGCTCTCTGACCGACTGAACAAAGTTCCAGTTGCGATTAATCGCCTCGTTGAATATGTCGACAAGTGGAGAGTTCTTGCGAAATACAAATCCTGAGCGCAAGATGTCCGGATCCGTCATGGAGATGACTTGTAGCGAACAACTGAAATACTTTTATAGTGAGCCAATGTCGTTTTCTTGGACCTTGTCTCTCTTACTAATACGCAAATATTGCATAGAAATCTTTCGGAATTGTCATGCAGGGACCTATTTCATAAAACTGTTGAGAGTTGAGAATTGAGAATTGAGTTTGCTTTATCAAGTGAAGAATTGAGACTCAGTTGGATTTCTCCACCTGAGTCTCAATTCTTCACGTGATAATGCAAACTCAATTCTCAACTCTCAACAGTTTTATGAAATAGGCCCCAGTAGTTTATTCGTTTAGTTTGCATATCAGCAGCTTTGTTCCAAGAAGAGGGGCTATTTTTGCATTTCGGTGCATGAAATTGAAATTATGATTTAACTATTAATTCATTAATTAATTAAAACTATTAATTCAAATTCAGTAATATTTCATGCCCTACAGAAACTCTGAATTACACCATGAAACATGAAATATTACTTTCACTCCGATTCACTTTTTTCGCCTCTCTGAATCTTTGGATTTGAATCGTATTGCAAACAAAAACATACTCAGACTTGGCGAACATCAATGCACTACTGTCTCCGTATATAACATAATCGGTTGGGTGCTCTTTGAAAAGTGCACTCAAACTTGTAGGATCGACGTTTGTAAGTAGAGGCGGATTGTGTTTGATAGTCGCTTGAAATATGCTATATTTTTCAAGCTTGCTGAATCTCACCAATTGCCAAGTACCGAACCTGCAAGAATGTAATATCTAAAGAAGTGTTTGGTTTATTTTCACATCTATATTAACTTTTGTTTTATCAAATACTTTTTCAAAATGTTTTTTTCAAATTTGTTCTTTTGTTTTTTCAAACTTGTTCAAAGTTTTCCCCAATGCGCTCGAATACAATATTCGATTTGGAATCGTTGAATTCCTTGCTGATACCGCATTGGTTTCAGAATTCTACATAATCAAAACTTATTGATGAAATATCAATAAAAATACATGATTTATGAACAGTCAACCATTACAACATTAAGTCATATACTTACCCATCATATTGGGGTCTGTCGGTGACAAATGTTAATTTTTTAGCATAGACACGATCCAATAATTGACTCTCGCTCATCGGCTTGTCTTGCGGCGGTAGCAGCAAGTATGTCAGCAAGCACCCTTCATACAGACCAGTGAATAGTAAGAGGCCGAATCCCAAAAATAGAGCGAATATCTTTCCCGACGTTTCAAAATGTTCGTGCAATAAATCATCGTCCAAAGTTCGCACGAATGGTTCAGGATGATTGTACCGTTTTCGATAAGAAATTTGTGAGATGAACACACCAATGATTAATGCCAAGAAGACGGTTATTACAGCAACCGTTAAAGTTGGATCGAATATCAAAAAGAGACGAAATGAGGAGCTGAGAAAGTCTGGCTGATCGGGTCCCACGACGAAAATTGTTTCCAGAGAGTTGATAGGAACAGAGAAATCAAAAGATTTGCAGCGCTCTTCAGTTATAATATACGGCGCGGAAATAGTATCGTATACACCACTTTGCAAATCTCCCAATACTCCGTTCCAGACCGAACCTGCAATGAAAAAGTAATATTTCATTAGCTTGAAAGTATTGGTATACTGTAGATCGATAAGGCAGCGACTGTGAATATCGGATATCGCAAGGGTAAACCCAAACCGCATCCATGGTCAAAACCAATGCCCCAACCGCGGAACTGATATTAAGAAAGCATTAGCATACCATTTGAATCGCTCATTTCACCACCAAAAGCGTCGGCCGGCAACTGGACAATTTCATAATTTATGCCACTATATCTGAGAATTAAATCAAGCATTTCCGGTCCATAACCTGGCATCTTACACTTTTTTCTCGGATCGAAACCTTCCAAGGCGCATTCGCCTGATTCAGGATACCAGGCCGGATGCGACGCAATTCTCAGGACTCCAGATGGCAAACCCAAGTTTGAGAAGTTTTTGATAAATGCCATTATCCGAATGATCATTCAATACTTCATTATTGACGTCTCAACTCATTCACTGATTCGTTCAACTTGAGTGAAGAAAATGTCATTACTCTTCCTGTTTCAACATGACATGATTGCAATAGTGAAGTACAGTAACCACCTACAAAAATGCGGCGGTTGGGAACAATTTGGTAGGCGATGGCGGTCACAGAACCATCACATCGACATCACTATTCCCACAAATTGGAAGCCTCCTACAACAACCAGAAGCCCATTCACAGGAGCAGATTGGATGAAGGAAGCGACATTATTTATTAATGTGCCGTCACAATGTATGTATAATACAAGCGATGAAACTTTAATGCGAAATCGGCGAGTAACAAAACAGTGAATAAAAGTAATCATCAAGATGGGACAATCATAACCTTCGATCAAGTTGAAGTGACAAGTGACATTGGCATGGTGCGCGGACAGTTCGATCGTTTTAGAGTTTGTAACTCTCCGCCGTCACCCACCTGAAACCAATTACTCATCGGCGGAGGTTTGCTTAGTTGAATAAATAACCTGGCAACGGTTATAGCTTTGTCGTCATGATCGTTCATCAATTTACAGACATCCAGTGAATTAGTGCATTTACACGGAAGTTCTTCAAACTGACGTTAAAGCAGCATTATTGTATTTCAAAAGTTGCGTCAGAAGTTGCGTTTCTCACCAACTGTGTGCAGTTGCAGCCTTGATGAAGCTTATATGTGAAAGCACGTCAATGTATGAATTGTACCACATCATTTATGGTTACGATAGTTCAAACCCAAAAATTTTACTGGAACTATGTGCAGAAGCAACACAACAATTCTAAGCTTACATAATATTAGATGCTATGATTGACCACACAATTGTACTGGTCACTCGCTGTTTGTTCCTTCGTCTGCATATGCGTCAAACCAGAGTACTCTTTCTGTCCGGTACTGCCGGGGATGCTACTGGTCTTGCGATTCCACACATTGTCTTGGTACAAGATGATATCATCACCTGAAAAAATAAATGTCAGATTGTGGAGGTTATTAAGCTCGCTTACTGCTTGACCAAGCAGCGAAGACGTATTGGCCTTCACGTGCCGAATTTGTGTTCAATTCAGTCATATACGCCGAGTAAGTTGGCGGCTGGGTGCAGGTGGAAAATCCGCAAATGACATCAAAGCTACCGCAACTGTCTCCCGGTCAGTAGCCATTTTCCTTGCTGCAGGTTGGCGCGAAGTTGGCCTCGAAGCCCTGGCAAGCACAGAGACCGTAGTTTCCGCCGGATATTCCAAGGAATGTGTCCACTTTAGCGGTCAGAGGCGCGCCAAGGTCGCAATTCCCTGAAAAGGTTGTGACCATTGATTGAGACCGTGCTCGTTTTCGCATACCGTCACTGGCGGAGATGGAGCCGCCCTTAATGGCTTTGCGCGCGAGAGTGACTCCCATGGAGTGTGAGATGACGTCCACCTGGTCGCCTTGGTGTAGGCAATGACAGCCTGAATGAACCGCCTCAGGCGCTGCACAGTCTCACAATTGTGCCGGCGGGTTTGCGCGTTTGC
>JAQGAX010001697.1:0-10440 GCA_034698105.1 Plectus exinocaudatus | reverse complement strand
TATTACCCCAAGGCACAGTAGGGCGTGAGAGGTTATGGAGGTCATATCACCCCTCAAGGTCCTATAGGATTTGATAAAATGAACTGGGAGTTATGAAATGTGTCCCCCACGTAGTAATAAAAAAAGTTGAAGATATACTGGATAGAATTGAGATTTGGTCGTTTGGGGGCTTTTGGATCCATGGCCAAACCCTTCCCGAAGTTCAAACCCGAGTCCATGTCTATGCCATACCACTGTAGGCTTTTGGATAGATACCGTTGGAAGTTTCAGGGCGACTGGAGAGGAGGTACGACTGCGTTGGAGTTTTTTTATACCCCTCAGGGGCGTCAGCGAGATTGAGCCGGCCGTTGGGGTTGTAGCTGTATTACCGCTGAAGCCTCTGCAAGTCTCCATTGTCAGTGCAAATTACAAGAGCCTCCCCCTCTATGAGTCTGCTGCTATGCGTGTAATTATACTGTACCATCATTGACTGTCCCAGGTCGCCTCTCATTCAAAGTAGGGTCCTAACCAGAGGTGAACACCAGTAATTGTGAGGGGGAAGGGGGTGCGCATCCCTACACCCCTCAAACAACAGTGAGAAATGTAAAAGAACCTATCTTGTTGGGGGTATTGACGACTTTTCTTCGATAAAGGTTGCCAAAATTCAACATTTTTGGGCCCCCCACGACCGCCGGTACCAACGCTGCAGAACTCTTGTGGGGGTAGCCACCCCCTGACACCAGCGTGCATTGCTCATTATTTGTAGGGTAAAAGGCTCGCAAAAAGTTTGCGAACCAATTCGTCCACTATTAACAGCAGTAGCCGTTGAAACTAGCTTGTTGTGCCCCTGCATCGCATCTGCAACCCATCGGACGTGACCATAAAATGTTCTATTGTCGTCTCGCGTGCCCTATGCTACACATATGCAAGGGTTAGCGGTCCGCAAAAATGTATGTCTCATACACAATCCGCAGTGGAATGTGTTGAGCAACCACCCCTTCATAGGTAGAACAAAGCTGAAACCTTGTCTCGATGTCTGTGCCCACCCCCACCACCCCCTCCACCCACAGCTCGTCCCAACACGAGTTTTGTCGAACCCTTTGCCCACCAGTAGTAGCAGTAGCAGCTGCAACTAGCATGGCTTCGCTGCTTCGCCTCCGCCAGCCATCCGACGCGGCCATAATATGATCTATTGTCGTCTCGCTCGGACATCCCCTGACGGAATGGGGCGGGGAAATCAGGCCGGACGGCTGGCCGGTCGGGCTGGGCGCCAAGCCGCGGCGCGCATGCGTCGCGTCCGATCAATAGTAACCCATTTGTGTTGATTTTGCCGGCGCGAGAACGCGTTGGTCGGTCGCTGCTAGGCCGTCCGGGCGCTAGGCCGAGCGCACACACGCGCCCGCGCTCTCGGACGAGGGCTCGTACGGCCACATTGCGGCGTCAAGCGACGAGGCGGACGCTAACGCACGCGCGACGGCTAGGGTGGCTTGTTTCGACTGCTGGTTGACTAACCGACTGAGCTGAGCACCGTATGTGCGATAGTCATCGAGCGCTAGGGCGGTGCGCCACTAATTATTTATCTAACTGTTTACGGCTTGAAAAACCGCCAGGTAACCTGGAGTTCATTGCGCGATTCGGCGTCGCTTTCTACAGCAGCGAGCACCAGTATGCATCTGAAAGGGGAGCTTATAGGTTGTAGGTTGTATAAGTTGTAGAAGGGGTTGTGAAGTGCGCCCTAACTACCAACCCATCTTCCATAAAGAATTCGCTGGGGTGTGTTTAGTTACGCTGCAATTGCACCCCGTCTGTTGCTGCGTTCCTCCGCAAACTCTGCGAGACGCCTCGGTCTCGGATATTAAAAATTTCCGATATGCTTTTGTTGTGGCTTAGGTACTTGGCAATCGTTCAGGCTAAACTAAGGCATTGATTGGCACCCGTGCATACCGCCAGTCGGTCGTCCTTGCTTCCCATCAGTTCGTTACATTTGGCTAAGACTCCTGAATTTGCGGTTGGGGTGGGGAAGAGGGCTCATTGCGAAAGGATAGGGCGACCCAGACGTGGGCACATCAAATCGACCTCGAGGCGTTTTTGTTTCTAAACCCCGAAAAGTCCTGAAGATCCCTTAATATCTCGTATAAATTTCAAAATACCCCTATTTATTACTCTTGTTCCCTTCAAGACTTCCGCCTCTCAACTATATATTATCCTCCTCAAGGTACAGCTACCCCTCTCATACACCTCCAGGGTCCACGTCGGGGAGAGCTGGAGACTCGTACCATCTGTGCAGCCCATGCGTGGCGTATCGTCCACATACCATGTCAGACCTCCGCATACGGCAGCTGCCCTCTTCTCGCTCGTCGCTCTTGCTCGACAGGCCGTGTCGTGTGCCCGCGTCTGTTTCCCCTGCACGCGTCACTCTCACGCTTGCTTCCCTTCCCTCCCCGGCTCTCACTCCTCGTCGGCTAACGACTCTGTCAATGGCTGCGTAGAAAGCGACTGTAACAGATACCACGACGGCCGGATATGAGAGCGTGAATTGCGACAAACTGACGCATTCGTGCTGGAGTTTGTTCCGGCGCACAATTTTATTTGCTGGCTAGCTAGTGCGCTAGGAAGGCTATTGGACATTTCACTTCCCTCGCTTCGGCGACCGGCGACTTCCTTATCTGGAATAGAAGCTGCCGAATTACACGCGCTTTTGCATCTTTCTCTTTGCGAATTGCGGTTGGTGGAGGCGTGCATGGTCTGGGTGCTTGGGGGTACTATTTGTCTGGGGGCGCTAGTGAGTATAAACGGATCCTTGCTGAAGCAATTCAATCACGGGATGTGGATACACTTTCCCCATTATATCTAAACCACCCATGCTGAGGTTGGCGCATTTGAGCGGCCTGGGAGAGGATAAGGGCAGTGGATATCCCTGGACTGCCTATCTAGGGTGGGCGATGGGGTTTGGTTCTCCTCCTCCATCCTCCAGGTTCTAGAAAATATCCACCTCTGCGACTCCACTGGACTGCCAACAGCTGCCACTGGACACATAAATTTACCCCTGGATAGGGCATTTCTTTCCCTTGACTTCCATAGACACCCCCTTACTTTTTGGTTGGTGCTCACCAGGTAGGGATTGAAACAGTTCAATGCTTCTGCTATTCCATTTCACCAAATGCGGCGAATTCATTTAGCTGCATGTGCTGTCAAACTACTCCAAACGATTTTGTATAGGGCCGCTATCGCGCGATTTAATCGCGACACAGACGAGTGTTTTCTTCTTTCTCACGAGCTTCATCAATTCCAGCTCATGGAGGTTGCATAAGTGGTTACAGAGATCGACCGTGACCGACCACTATATTAACGGGACAGCTTGTTCGCGACGCGCAGGAGTAGCGCTCGTCTCTACCCCTCCGCATCATTCTCCGCTCTACTTAACCCCTCTCCCTCTCTGTGCAAACGACCCTCCTTTCTCGGCCTCGCGTCTCGCGCAGCTCCAGCACGATTACCAATTTATCCGCCCTACTCTTTCTTCTGCTACCATCCTCGTTACGGGGAAGTTCTACTGAGTAGCTGGGATATCGCATTTTCTTCGCTGCGAAAAGCGCCGACATCGAACAATCATTTGACAAGGACAAGCGCAGCCTGCCAGCAGCAAACTACTGCTGAATACTGCTAGCACGCGACGCTGTCTTCTTTGTAGGCGCTGAAATTTATTCTCTCCACAAGGACAAGAACATCTTCGACACTTCTAACTGTTCACCTTAATTGTGCTGCCACGTCCACAACAACGCCATGCGTAACAGCTATTCTGGCTACATCCGCGGTGTGCTTGTTCGGAAACGACCGTCGGAGGCCTCCAACTCGGACGCGCTGCCCAAGATGGTCCAGTTCGACGAGGCCAGCGAGGACTACCGCTGCTGCTGTGACTGCTTCCACGTGCGCACCGGCGCCATGATCGTTGGCGGCGTCGAGTTGGGCCTGCTCGGCTACTTTCTCATCAACTCGGTGTTCCTTATTGCCCAACACGATCAGCGATACTTCGATGCAACCCAGCAGAACAATTCGGAAGTCATAGGGCCGTTTGCCGGGTGTATGGCTGGAGTTGGTCTCGGCCTGCTAGTCATCTTTCTGATGTTCGTTGGCATCGCGAGGAAGTGCGCCGTTTTGCTCATTCCACACATCGCCGTGCAGGTGAGCGAGATCGACAACATGGCGCAGATCAGACATGTCCATGGGGGAATGGAGGATTTCCCCAATGGGTCTCATACCCACGGCAAAAAATGGTTGGGGGGATGAAAAAATGAGAACGTGTTTCTGACGTAGTAAAAAATGTTTGCTACCTGGTGGGATCGGGGATATCTCCCCAGATGGCAAAAATTTCCTCTATATTCCCCCTAACCACCGAACCGTGGACATGTCTGGTGCAGATTGTCATCAGTGTTAACTATGACGTTATTATGAGGTTAAATTTCAAATGTGCCATGACTCCGACTATTGGAATCCCTTAAATTAATAACGGCACTGATAGTGACATTTACAAACCCCGAAAATAAAATATGACAGTGAAACTAACACTTAACATAGGAAAATTATGTACGTCAGAAGCGCAAAATGCCACTTTTGTTTATGAAATTAGGGTATCTGACATAAAATTTCAAATATGACATTGACAGCGACATTTTTAACCCCAAAAAATTAAACATGACATGTCACATATATTTGAACTCATAATTATCACTGATTGTCACACAAATGGTCGTGGACAGGTAAGGGTATGGGTTAGTCGCAAGGGAGAGCTATATAAGTACACGTATTTCAATAATTCCCATTCCATCATGTGTACGTTTCATTTATAGAACGCCAGGCATTCTACAAATCGTACTCATTTGCCTTTAGGTGGCACGCCCTCCTCGATTACCCTAACTATTGAGTTTGCGTGAGATCGGAGAGGTCAAAATAATTGACTCGTTGCCTCATGGAATTATTTTTGTGACAATTTTTGGCTTAATCTCAAGGGCAACCTCAAATTTCGGGGCTAAACATTGCGCTAGCGAGCGATCGACACACCGAATCGCATGAATACTGACTGATTGACGCTGCTATGATCAAGTGATGAATCGCACATAAATTGAATAGATTACTTTTGAACAGACTGCTCCTGCGCGATTAGGAATGAAGCTAAATGAAAATTAGGTGGGTGGGGAAGCATAAAATGTTAACTTGCGGCGAATTATAGTGTAAGAAGCCTAAATTTAGTAAGGAGCTTACTAAAAGTATTCAGAATAAGATAAGACGGCTGTAGGTTGTGTAGTGTACTGTAGATTCGGTTATAGCTTTACACAACTACATAAACGTAAGAGATAGAATAGCAGCAATGGAATGACTGCTCAGCTTAGCAGATAGAATGCCGACTCCCCTAGCGGCGCAGGCCGGAGCGGAGCCGATAGACGGCATAAAACATTGGCACGTATGACGCATAAACATTGTGTCTACGGCTAAAGAGAACGGCGTGGGAATAGGCGATCATTGAATCACGTCAATCCTATTTCGGTATGATGATACCGACAACGGCGTAGGATAATGGGTCGATGGCCGATACAGCGCTCTGGCTCATTTTCTTATTTCAATTTATTAAAACTGTATCAAAGTAAAGTTGCTTCAACATCCCGCTTATTGTGAGCGTACTGCACAGCTATGAGAGGACTTAGCGAAGCGTATGAAATCCTTTTCGAGTAACAAAGTTATAGCGCACTCTAGTACGCAGTTTGAATTGAATCTGTTCGTAATCGACCTACCGGCTGCATATGATTAATTTATGCCCGAGTGTGTCGACGTCTCTCTTAGGTATTCCCGCCCCTAAGGGGTCTCATACTATTATTCTCTGCGGGAAATTTTAATGGGTATGAAGTGCTTTCGCCACACAGAACGAAATATTTTTGGGTCCACACTGAATAGAAAAGGTTTTTCGGCCGTTTGATGTTTGGTCTCTCTTCCCAAAATAAGCATCCATTTGTCAAAGGTTCGTATCCTTACGAAATGGCACGCTTATTGTTCAAACAACGATAGACACCGGTCGGGGACTGGGAGGTATGCACAGCTCGCGGTTGGAGAGAAATACGTTCATTTGCAGCCCCTTCTGAACGGCAAGGGGCGCACCGCCTTCCTTTCACGCCCACCTCAGCTCATTCTAATACGCTCAATCGCGACTAGCATTCATTTCGTTTGGAAATAATCTCAAAAGACACGCCTACAGATTATCTCAAAATCGTGTCCCGCAATAAGCCTCTGCCAAAATGTGAATTAAAATTAGTAGCAGCAGTTCTGGCGGGAAGCAAGCTCATTGGCTGTCGTCATGACAGCAGCCAATCAGCGTACTTCCCGCCAAAAGGCCTCCAAGCTGCGTACGCCACTGAATAACAGTCTGCACCGCGACTCGTATAAGCGTATTTCACGTATAATAAGATTGCCCCGAGTGTATCCGGTGCAGCTGTCGGGGGAAATTCGGTTTCGACCTCAAAACGGCCTCAGTGGGAAACGAGATAGGGACGTTTGCTTCGCTCTCCCATTTCCCTGTCACGATTTTTTCACGGCTTAACGATGCTTCTCAAACTCATTTAACTCTCTTCCTACGCAGGCTTTTTTGCTACTCGAGACGCACTCTTCGATAGGGACTATTCATGAACGCTCCCCCTATTAGTTTCAGTAGCGCTACATTTTATGACAATCGAAAAAATGAGGGATGCGCGCTGTACAACTTTGACTGGGGATTTTGAACCCCATGCACTCCTATGCAGCCTCCCTACGTTTCATCGAGCGATGGGTAGGGGTCGAAATCTGGGGTGACCTATTTGGGAAGATGGGGCAGCTCTGGGCAATTTATTAGCCTCTCCTGTGTGAATTTCGCTCTGTTTACGAAGTGTTATCAGTGTATATCATCGATCAGCACTGAATTTTCGTCATTTGGTGATTTTGTTTCAGATTCTCAGTATTTTCTGCTTCTTTGCCATGATCATCTGCGCAGTCATCGCCCTCACCACGCACCGCACCATCTTCTACCGGCTACTCAACGCCACGCCATTCAACGCCCATCCCGGTCAGAATACAGTCGAACTGAACACCGAAGGCTACGTCAGGGTCTACCTCACCCTAGGCGTCTACGTCTTCGCGTTGGCCCTCGAGTGCTGGTTCACCGCCGTAATTATCTACTGCTATCGATACCTCAAAGAGCGCTGCGCCTACATGCGTTACTGTCAGGCGTACAGTACGCCGATGAAGACGTTGTCGCCGCGGTGAGACGCGGATTACGGTAGTCCGCACGCGCGCGAATTTTAAATTAGGCGCGAGTTTAAGTGCAAAGCGCTGCTTAATTGTTGCTACTTAATAGCGCCAATTCTTGTGATTATTCTGGACACGCCCATAGCGAGGTGAGACGCATTTGAAACTAACGCGAGATAATTTGAAATTCGCGTCAAAAATTGCAAAATGTAATATGAAAGCTCTTCAAGTGTATGTTGTCTTCACAAATTATTCGAAATTTACTTATTTTTAATACTATAAATTTTTACTGATGATATAATACATCATTACAATACAGATTTGCTGACAAACTATGATATTTGTAGTCAATTTTCAAATCAATTCTATCCATTTCTAGTGCTGATTCGAGGCCTTCCTCTCATAAAATACAGTATATTTGGTCTGAATGGGTCGATTCTATAGCGATGACCCTGAATGTCATGAGAGACACGACGCACCACTCCATTGAATTGCGCGCTGCGCAGACACAAAAATGCGCCAAAAGGATACTGTATTTTACGGAAGACAGGCCCTTATCCCAAAATAAGAGCATCTAAATCATGATTGTGCTGTACATAAATTACTTTGCACTGCCATCTTCGCTCATTTCTGAGTCAGGACGGAAATTAGCGTTTGCTTTTTATCAAGATGATGCACTACTGATCTATGTCATTGATTTGAGTTGTGTTCTGCACATAATTTACTCAAAGCCGCACTTGTGAAAAATGTATGTAAATCTCTGTTGTTGCATTATGATATAATCGTTAACATGTAGTTCTTAAAATATCTCAATTTTGTTCAGTTTCCTGTCGCTGTCATAAGACTAGCTGACGCAGTGTTATAGCTCACTCTATGAGCGGTTCGATTGTCAGTTCCATTAATCACAGTACAATGAACCAATTTTCTTTTCGTGCGCAATCCTCCTCGTGCCAACTGCGTCAGCTATGCTGTTTTTCTCATCAAACATTGAGATTACATATGCGTAGCCGTGTGCTTTGTGATTATACAACATTCAAGTATTTACAGCGCTTTAAAATTACATTCCAATCCATTCCAACTGCGACACGCAAACCGTACTTCGTACTCATATTATAAATATATATATACGTCGTATAATGGAAAACGAGTGATATGAAAGAAATTGTAATATCGTTGTGCACCTGCTTGATCGTTCGTGAGGAAACTCTAATGACTAAGTAAGCATACTTTGTCACTTGTGTGAGATGCATAAACAAGGCTTGATTTATGGCTCTGTTAAGCAAGTGTGAATCTCAGTGTCACAGTCTAGTCATACATGTAAATGGGGGCATCTTAGTCCCCTTCCAACCAGAGAAAAAACCTGAACACCCATGAAAATCGGCCGCAAACTTTAAAAATTTGCATGATCAGGCGATTTTTTCAAATTTTTGAATTCTCGCCAATATCTTTGCCTGATTATGGTCATTTTTACCCTGATTATGCAAATTTTTTCTGAATCCTCCACCTTTCGACACCTGTTACATGTATGAGTCTGGTGACCTATTGAATCTCAAACGAAGACGGAAAAGGAGAGAACACTCAGATCCGTCTTGGCAATCGAGCTTGCAGTCAAAAGGAAGTGGGCATGTTTGTGAAGAGGATGTTTCATTCTGGCAAGTTTCGAATCAAAGCAATTGAGAGGCTAAACTCTGGATAGAACTACGATTGGTTCCATTTGCACCTCAACCGCCATTCAGAAATTGTAACTGCAGCACTGGCGTCTTCGCCGTTAATACTGAAGAGAACCTAAAGCTACAATTTATTTCATCCAAAACGGTGAAGACTGGCCCTTTGAAACATCTTTTTTTGCTGCAACGCTGGAAAGGGGGTCTTTGGCGCTGGACTAGCGAAGATTGGCGCGATTGATTGGCCCCCACACCTCGACGCTATTGCACACGCCTACAAGCACCACTTTGAGCATGCCTGCAGTTTCTTTGGCTCCAGGCACTGAATCCGGAGCCACTGAGAGCTCAGAGCCAGAGCTCGAGTGAGCTGGATCCAAAACAGCTGGAATTGGAGCTGGAGCTGGAGTTGGAACATCACTGCTCGCGACCCCATTTCATACCAATGAACGTCATAGACCCCGTAGGCGGCGACCTATGCCCATGTTTGTCTTCTTAAGCATACAACTGACCAGCAGCAATGAAATTTAAAGTCGGAGACGACGCCTGAAGAAGGCAAGGCGCTTTTTCCGGCGGTTCGGTGATTGCCGCGCGTCCGCGGATACCCATAAATATCGCGCCCGACGCTCGCGCCGCCCCAGGGAACGGTTTCAATTACGAAGTCGGGCGGCCAACGGCAGCAGTAACTGCTCCTCGACCGACCACATGCTCGCTGAACTCGCCAAATGAACGCGATATTCTCGCCCGCGCCAGCGATATCTCGATTTTTAGGGACGCGACGAAACCGCGCACAGTGGTCGCATACTATCGGAAGCTAATACGGAAATACAACTTTGCGCACAGTTACAAGACAAGTGCACTAAAGTGGTTGAAGCTGTGTGCAGCCCGCAACTTGCAAGAACGCAGGCTTACAGCAGTTCAACATTTATTGTCGGTGGCTCTTGTGGAGAATCCGGTACTTTTTGTGAACCATTCCCACTGTCACGTGACACGCGCGCAGTCCTATGGCGCCTGGAGCAAGCGCTGCGTTTTCCAACTTCAGTGTTCTTCAACTTATCAAGGTGCAATACACGCCAAGATAAACCTCTCCAAAAGTTTTTTGTTTCTTGCTGCAGCCTTTTCAAACTGCTCTCTTCTATTTTATTCTTGTGCGTCTCGCAGCGTATTACTGATATAAAATCGGCTTTACGCAAGCGAAGTCTCAATGGACATTTCACAACTGATGAATTGCTTGGAACGATAGTGTCCTAGCGAACGGCGTGCCAAATTTCGACCCACAGAAGTTAGGAGATGGATCGCATGTCAAGAGCGTCACTTTCTTTCCCATTCCCAATTGATTTGTTCACTCTCTTCTAACGTTAAACAAGGGGTCATTCTTTGACAATTATCGAAATCCATTGAGAGCACTCATTCGCGATTCCAATATTTCCACTGTGTCAGAAAAGCTTTTGAAGCTCATTGTACAGTCGGCCACACCGATCACAGCGTAGTGGGTACCGTAGTCGTAAGCGAAATGTAAGCGGGACGCTTAAAATTC